>JASEVX010000002.1:36376628-36474128 GCA_031761405.1 Serripes groenlandicus
AACTTTTATTTGTGTGGAAGTAATCAAAGTGCTAGATATTCTTTCAGCAATGCTTTCAAAAAGTGTCTAAATTATATATATAACATATATATAATTACAAATGCTAGTCAGTTCTACGACGCAGTATTATTGGACGCTCAATGCGTAAATAAATGTTTAAATATGCAGAGGTCCGGATTTGGAGGAAAATACAGCTCTTTCTCACACAATATCTCTTTTAAAATCGATCGATTGATTGATTGATTGATTGATAGGGGGGTTTACGCCGTTTTCATAATTTTTTCAGTCATATCCCGGTGGCCAGTTCACCTACTCATATATTTCCTAGTTTTCTAACACCAGTACTCCACACAACAATATTTCAAAGCTACTGACTGCTTTTCCACATAGACTGTTAGCCCATTGGTGGAAGAAGAATGATGCTTGTCGCATTGACTTTTATCAAACGTCGGAAAAAATGTTGGCCGATCTTGCTATAGAATAAAATCCTATGATGTGATTTTAAAATATGCAAACCTATTGCACCCTCCGTTTCGTCATGGGATTGTTTATTATTTCCGCAACTTTAAGCATGATATCAAATGGTGTTTTTTTAGCTGTCAACCAGTGAAATAAGATGCTCTATAAGTTGTTATATTTATGTATTACGGTAAAATAATCCAGAATGCATGGCTTCCAATCATAGACATGGACATGCAGATTTATCTTTGGTGACGTTCTTAATACAATTATTATCCTAAATAAAGTAACCGTAACAATGAAAAAATTACCTTTGCTAGTTTTATAAGTGATGGCTTGTTTGCATACATACATACTCGGTCTGCAGATGTCCAGATAAGTTGATATAATTGATAAAGTTGTAGAGACCAGATACATTATAGTTTTAACGTATACGCCTATAGCTTATATTGGCCCCTTTCTTCCTGTTTCCACTATTTTTGGTTATAAGAACGGGTATATAACTCTTTCAGTCACAATACCAGTCTTGTTATCCAACCAAACCCTATGATGTGGGTACTTAACAAAGATCGTCACATTGAGTAACCACACCATAGGGTTAGATGATTATATTTTTTTTAGACGCGCGCCAATAATCTCCTTACTAAGCGAAGCAGACAACATAGAGTTGCTAAATTGCACTTTGAGATACATATACCAGTGTCCTCAAATGTATTAATCCGTTTTAAAGTGATATAGATTGAAGTATGGGTATATGCTTCCGCTAACCGAGTTCTAAAACATATTAAATGAGCATTATATATGTTATTGAAATAACTATTTGTCATGTCTGTTTATACATTGTCTTTTTCCTATTACCCATCTTTGTGTATGTTTCAACTTGTCTTGTTTGTTCGTTTTTCAGTAAAATCGGGAACACTGATTTATACAGAAATTGTATTGTATTGTATTGCATTGCAAGCAAATATAGGACTTTGACTGTATGGCATGATGGCCAACAGACTCGCCGGACTGCTCGGACGAGAAGGATAGTCTGGATCTTCGCAGGTCCCAAGTCCTGGGTATATTTCCACCAAACTTACTTAGCGCTTAAGTAATACTTAAATACGTAAGACCATATTTCATCATTTTTTCTTTCCCAAATATGTTGTAAAACATGAATGGTGGAATACTTTTAAGTAAATGACTTAGTTAACCGAAATAGTAGCCTTTCTGTCTAACAATACCTGGTAAGAAATGAAATCTTTTGCCATTATTTATTATGAAAAAAAGAAGAAGATGAAATACGCTTTTAAGTATTTAAGTATTACTTAGTGCTAAGTAATTTTGGTGAAATTGGACTCATGTGATCTGTTTTCCTGTTACTACCCACACTCTTAACCCTTTCCCTAAACAGACGCTTTCTGACGCCTCCGCAGCAGACGACGTTTAAAAACATTGTGACAAAATGAGAAATTGCTCATGATGAGCAATTTCACCTTTTGTCACAATGTTTTCAATTTATGCAATATTTTTTTTTTTCATTTATGAAGTGTTTCTATATTGTTTTTAGTAAATTTATGAAGTGTTTCCATATTATTTTTAGCAAATTGTTTTCAATTCGTCTGCTTCAGATTTGTTGTATGTGGGAAAGAGATAAAATCATCTTATCAGTTAGAAGTCTGCAACAGCGCCAGATTTCTTCTTAACCCTTTCCCTCATATATACGCTTTCTGACGCCTCTGCAGCAGACGGCTTTTTGGAAACATAGTGACAAAAGAAGAAATTGCTCAAAAACGAGCAATTTCTCCTTTTGCCACAATATTTTCCACTTTTAGTCATAGGTTATCCATTCAATTATAGAGATTTTCTATTTTTTAACTAAATATGTTCAAAGTCGTCTGCAGCATAATTGTTGTATGAGGGAAAGGGTTAAATGAAGAGAAGTGAAACTCTCGCATAAACAGCTGTGTGAAGTTAGCTAAACATACGACATTCGACATTCGACATTCAAAAGTTGGAAAAAAAAACGAATGTCGTGCTGGCACGACATTCGACATTCGACATTCAAAAAATAAAACTTCAAAAAATTGAATGTCGTGCTGGCACGACATTCGACATTCGACATTCAAAAGTTGGAAAAAAAAACGAATGTCGTGCTGGCACGACATTCGACATTCGACATTCAAAAGTTGAAAAAAAAAACGAATGTCGTGCTGGCACGACATTCGACATTCGACATTCAAAAAATAAAATTTCAAAAAATTGAATGTCGTGCTGGCACGACATTCGACATTCGACATTCAAAAGTTGGAAAAAAAAAACGAATGTCGTGCTGGCACGACATTCGACATTCGACATTCAAAAGTTGAAAAAAAAAAACCGAATGTCGTGCTGGCACGACATTCGACATTCGACATTCAAAAAATAAAACTTCAAAAAATTGAATGTCGTGCTGGCACGACATTCGACATTCGACATTCAAAAGTTGAAAAAAAAAAGCGAATGTCGTGCTGGCACGACATTCGACATTCGACATTCAAAAGTTGAAAAAAGATCTCAAGGGAGTGGAACAACGGCCTTAAGGCGGATTTCACCCGAGTCTAGCGCGTGTATTACGGGGAGCACTTAGGCCTACAAGCCCTTGTCACGGGAGTCGAACAAAAAAAAAATCACAATGGAGTGGAACACTTTTTTTTTTTTCTTACGGGCGTGGAACAACGGCCTTAAGGCGGATTTCTACTCGAGTCTGCTGCGTGTATTACGTGGAGCACTTGGGCCTACAAACCCTTGTCACGGCAGTCGAACAAAAAAAAAGATCACAATGGAGTGGAACACTTTTATTTTTTTTCTTACGGGCGTGGAACAACGGCCTTAAGGCGGATTCCTACTCGAGTCTGCTGCGTGTATTACGGGGAGCACTTGGGCCTACAAGCCCTTGTCACGGCAGTCGAACAAAAAAAAATCACAATGGAGTGGAACACTTTTTTGTTTTTGTTTCGGGCGTGGAACAACGGCCTTAAGGCGGATTTCTACCGGAGTCTGCTGCGTGTTTTACGGGGAGGACTCTGCTGCTAGTCGGGGAAATGTAAGCCGGGGCCGCATACTCTTTAAGGCAGGTCCCGCAGTCTACCCGCGCTTACGGCGAAGTGCTGAGCTTTGTTTTACGCTAGCACTCCGCTGCTAGTAGGGGAAATGTGCGCCGGTGCCGCACATGATATACGGCCGGTCCCGCAGTCTAGCCGCGATTAAGGCGAAGTGCTGAGCCTTGATTTAGGCGAGCAATCAGCTGCTAGTAGGGGAAATGTGAGCCGGGGTCGCATACGCTATAAGGCAGGCCCTGCAGTCTACATTCGACATTGGAAATTCAAAAACGAATGTCGTGCTGGCACGACATTCGACATACGACATTCAAAAATTAAAACTTTAAAAAATACGAATGTCGTGCTGGCACGACATACGACATTCGACATTCAAAAGTTTGAAAAAAACCGAATGTCGTGCTGGCACGACATTCGACATTCGACATTCAAAAGTTGAAAACAAAACCGAATGTCGTGCTGGCACGACATTCGACATTCGACATTCGACATTCAAAAGTTGGAAAAAAAAACCGAATGTCGTGCTGGCACGACATACGACATTCGACATTCAAAAGTTGGAAAAAACACGAATGTCGTGATGGCACGACATTCGACATTCGACATTCAAAAATTAAAAAAAAAATCAACGTAGTGGAACAACGGCCTTTAAGGCTGATTTCTACCCGAGTCTGCCGCGTGTATTACGGGGAGCACTTTGGCCGATAGCCCTTGTCACGGGAGTCGAAAAGAAAATCACAATGGAGTGGAACACTTTTATTTTTTTTCTTACGGGCGTGGAACAACGGCCTTAAGGCGGATTTTTACTCCAGTCTGCTGCGTGTATTACGGGGAGCACTTGGGCCTATAAGCCCTTGTCACGGTAATCGAAGAAAAAAAAAATCACAATGGAGTGGAACACTTTTATTTTTATTACAGGTCCCGCAGTCTACCCGCGCTTACGGCGAAGTGCAGAGCTTTGTTTTACGCTAGCACTCCGCTGCTAGTAGGAAATGAGCGCTGGTGCCGCATATGATATACGGCCGGTCCCGCAGTCTAGCCGCGCTTAAGGCGAAGTGCTGAGCCTTGATTTAGGCGAGCAATCGGCTGCTAGTAGGGGAAATATGAGCCCGGGTCGCATTCGCTATAAGGCAGGCCCTGCAGTCTACATTCGACATTCAAAAACTTTAATAAATCGAATGTCGTGCTGGCACGACATTCGACATTCGACATTCAAAAATTAAAACTTTAAAAAATACGAATGTCGTGCTGGCCCGACATTCGACATTCGACATTCAAAAGTTGAAAAAAAAACGAATGTCGTGCTGGCACGACATACGACATTCGACATTCAAAAATTAAAAAAAAATCTCAACGGAGTGGAACAACGGCCTTAAGGCTGATTTCTACCCGAGTCTGCCGCGTGTATTACGGGGAGCTCTTGGGCCGATAGCCCTTGTCACGGGAGTCGAAAAAAAAAATCACAATGGAGTGGAACACTTTTATTTTTTTCTTACGAGCGTGGAACAACGGCATTAAGGCGGATTTCTACTCGAGTATGCTGCGTGTATTACGGGGAGCACTTGGGCCTATTAGCCCTTGTCACGATAGTCTAAGAAAAAAAAATCACAATGGAGTGGAACACTTTTATTTTTATTACAGGTCCCGCAGTCTACCCGCGCTTACGGCGAAGTGCAGAGCTTTGTTTTACGCTAGCACTCCGCTGCTTGTAGGGGAAATGTGCGCCGGTGACGCATATGATATACGGCCGGTCCCGCAGTCTAGCCGCGCTTAAGGCGAAGTGCTGGAGCCTTGATTTAGGCGAGCAATCGGCTGCTAGTAGGGGAAATGTGAGCCCGGGTCGCATACGCTATAAGGCAGGCCCTGCAGTCTACATTCGACATTGAAATATTAAAACTTTAAAAAATCGAATGTCGTGCTGGCACGGGACAGCTACCAGGGCCGTAAGTCGAATTTCTACCCCAATTTACCGCATAATTTAAAGGGAGCACTCGGTCCTAGAGGCCTTAGTCAAGGCAGTCGAAGCCCGAACATTTCACTATGGAGTGGAACACTTTTTTTTTTTTTTACGGGACATCTACCAGGGCCGTAAGTCGAATTTCTACCCGAATTTACCGCGTAATTTAAAGGGAGCACTCGGTACTAGAGGCCTTAATCAAGGCAGTCGAAGCCCGAACATTTCACAATGGAGTGGAACACTTTTTTTTTTTGTTCACGGGACAGCTACTAGGGCCGTAAGTCGAATTTCTACCCGAGTTTACCGCGTAATTCAAGGGAGCACTCGGTACTAGAGGCCTTAGTCAAGGCAGTCGAAGCCCGAACATTTCACAATGGAGTGGAACACTTTTTTTTTTTTTTTTTTTCACGGGACAGCTACCAGGGCCGTAAGTCGAATTTCTACCCGAATTTACCGCGTAATTTAAAGGGAGCACTCGGTACTAGAGGCCTTAATCAAGGCAGTCGAAGTCCGAACATTTCACAATGGAGTGGAACACTTTTATTTTTATTACAGGTCCCGCAGTCTACCCGCGCTTACGGCGAAGTGCAGAGCTTTGTTTTACGCTAGCACTCCGCTGCTTGTAGGGGAAATGTGCGCCGGTGACGCATATGATATACGGCCGGTCCCGCAGTCTAGCCGCGCTTAAGGCGAAGTGCTGGAGCCTTGATTTAGGCGAGCAATCGGCTGCTAGTAGGGGAAATGTGAGCCCGGGTCGCATACGCTATAAGGCAGGCCCTGCAGTCTACATTCGACATTGAAATATTAAAACTTTAAAAAATCGAATGTCGTGCTGGCACGGGACAGCTACCAGGGCCGTAAGTCGAATTTCTACCCCAATTTACCGCATAATTTAAAGGGAGCACTCGGTCCTAGAGGCCTTAGTCAAGGCAGTCGAAGCCCGAACATTTCACTATGGAGTGGAACACTTTTTTTTTTTTTTACGGGACATCTACCAGGGCCGTAAGTCGAATTTCTACCCGAATTTACCGCGTAATTTAAAGGGAGCACTCGGTACTAGAGGCCTTAATCAAGGCAGTCGAAGCCCGAACATTTCACAATGGAGTGGAACACTTTTTTTTTTTGTTCACGGGACAGCTACTAGGGCCGTAAGTCGAATTTCTACCCGAGTTTACCGCGTAATTCAAGGGAGCACTCGGTACTAGAGGCCTTAGTCAAGGCAGTCGAAGCCCGAACATTTCACAATGGAGTGGAACACTTTTTTTTTTTTTTTTTTCACGGGACAGCTACCAGGGCCGTAAGTCGAATTTCTACCCGAATTTACCGCGTAATTTAAAGGGAGCACTCGGTACTAGAGGCCTTAATCAAGGCAGTCGAAGTCCGAACATTTCACAATGGAGTGGAACACTTTTTCTTTTTGTTCATGGGACAGCTACTAGGGCCGTAAGTCGAATTTCTACCCGAGTTTACCGCGTAATTCAAGGGAGCACTCGGTACTAGAGGCCTTAGTCAAGGCAGTCGAAGCCCGAACATTTCACAATGGAGTGGAACACTTTTTTTTTTTTTTTTTCACGGGACAGCTACCAGGGCCGTAAGTCGAATTTCTACCCGAATTTACCGCATAATTTAAAGGGAGCACTCGGTCCTAGAGGCCTTAGTCAAGGCAGTCGAAGCCCGAACATTTCACAATGGAGTGGAACACTTTTTTTTTTTTCACGGGACAGCTACTAGGGCCGTAAGTCGAATTTCTACCCGAGTTTACCGCGTAATTCAAGGGAGCACTCGGTACTAGAGGCCTTATAGTCATGGCATTCAAAAGTTGGAAAAAAACCGAATGTCGTGCTGGCACGACATTCGACATTCGACATTCAAAAAATTAAATTTCAACAAATCGAATGTCGTGCTAGCACGACATTCGACATTCGACATTCAAAAGTTGAAAAAAGATCTCACCGGAGTGGAACAACGGACTTAAGGCGGATTTCTACCCGAGTCTGCCGCGTGTATTACGGGGAGTACTTGGGCCTACAAGCCCTTGTCACGGGAATCGAACAAAAAAAAATCACAATGGAGTGGAACACTTTTATTATTTTTCTTACGGGCGTGGAACAACGGCCTAAGTCGGATTTCTACCCGAGTCTGCTGCGTGTATTACGGGGAGCACTTAGGCCTACAAGCCCTTGTCACGAGAGTCGAACAAAAAAAAATCACAATGGAGTGGAACACTTTTATTTTATTTCTTACGGGCGTGTAACAACAGCCTTAACGCGTATTTCTACCCGAGTCTGCTGCGTGTATTACGGGGAGCTCTCTGCTGCTAGTCGGGGAAATGTAAGCCGGGGCCGCATACTCTTTAAGGCAGGTCCCGCAGTCTACCCGCGCTTACGGCGAAGTGCTGAGCTTTGTTTTACGCTAGCACTCCGCTGCTAGTAGGAAATGAGCGCTGGTGCCGCATATGATATACGGCCGGTCCCGCAGTCTACCCGCGTTTACGGGGAAGTGCTGAGCCTTGATTTATGCGAGCACTCGGCTACTAGTAGGGGAAATGTGAGCCGGGGCCGAATACGCTATAAAGCAGGTCCCGCAGTCTACGCGCGCTTACGGCGAAGTGCTGAACCTTCTTTTACGCGCCTGGGCCGCATATGCTATACGGCAAATCAGGACCCAGCGCACATTTTCCCAGCAATATGCGGAGTGCTGCCTTTTGAAACTAGGAGAGCACTTCGCCGGCAGCGCCGGTTCTAACGGCGGGACTGCCTTGTAGCAAATCAGGGCCCAACGCACATTTCCCCAGTCATATGCGGAGTGCTGCCTTGAAACAAGGGGAGCACTTCGCCGTCAGCGCGGATTCTAACGGCGGGACTGCCTTGTAGCAAATTCGGCCCAGGCGCACATTTCCCAAGCCATACGCAGAGTGCTGTCTGGAAACAAGGCGAGGATTTCGCCGTCAGCGTGGGTAAATAGCAGGACTTCCTTATAGTAAATTCGGCCTCAGCCTATTTCCTTGGCCATACGCCTCGAAACAAGCCGAGGACTTCGCCTTCTGCGCTGGATTCATCGGCAGGACTGCCTTATTGCAAATTCGGCCCCAGCGCACATTTCCCCAGCCATACGCAGAGTGCTGCTTTGAGACAAGAAGAGCACTTCACTGTCAGCGCAAGTTCTAACGGCGGGACTGCCTTGTAGCAAATAAGGCCGTTGTTCCACTCCCGTAAGACAAAAAATAAAAGTGTTCCACTCCATTGTGATTTTTTTTGTTCGACTCCCGTGACAATGGCTTGTAGGCCCAAGTACTCCCCGTAATACACGCGGCACACTCGGGTAGAAATCCGCCTTAAGGTCGTTGTTCCACTCCCGTAAGATTTTTTTTTCAACTTTTAAATGTCGAATGTCGAATGTCGTATGTCGTGCCAGCACGACATTCGATTTTTTGATTTTTTGATTTTTTTTCAATTTTTGAATGTCGAATGTCGTGCTGGCATACGACATTCGACATTCAAAAGTTGAAAACATAAAACAAATCAAAAAATCGAATGTCGTGCTGGCACGACATACGACATTCGACATTCAAAAGTTGGAAAAAAAATCTTACGGGAGTGGAACAACGACCTTAAGGCGGATTTCTACCCGAGTCTGCCGCGTGTATTACGGGGAGCACTTGGGCCTACAAGCCCTTGTCTAACAAAAAAAAATCACAATGGAGTGGAACACTTTTATATTTTGTCTTACGGGCGTTGAACAACGGCCTAACGGCGGATTTCTACTCGAGTCTTCTGCGTGTATTACGGGGAGCACAAGCCCTTGTCACGGGAGTCGAAAAAAACAAAAACACAATGGAGTGGAACACTTTTATTTTTTTTCTTACGGGCGTGGAACAACGGCCTTGTTTGCTACAAGGCAGTCCCGCCGTTAGAACTTGCGCTGACAGTAAAGTGCTCTTCTTGTCTCAAAGCAGCACTCTGCATATGGCTGGGGAAATGTGCGCTGGGGCCGAATTTGCAATAAGGCAGTCCTGCCGATGAATCCAGCGCTGAAGGCGAAGTCCTCGCCTTGTTTTAGAGGCGTATGGCCGAGGAAATGTGCGCTGAGGCCGAATTTGCTAAAAGGAAGTCCTGCTGTTTACCCACGCTGACGGCGAAATCATCGCCTTGTTTCCAGACAGCACTCTGCGTATGCCTCGGGAAATGTGCGCCGGGGCCGAATTTGCTACAAGGCAGTCCCGCCGTTAGAATCCGCGCTGACGGCGAAGTGCTCCCCTTGTTTCAAGGCAGCACTCCGCATATGACTGGGGAAATGTGCGCTGGGCCCTGATTTGCTACAAGGCAGTCCCGCCGTTAGAACCCGCGCTGCCGGCGAAGTGCTCTCCTAGTTTCAAGGCAGCACTCCGCATATTGCTGGGAAAATGTGCGTTGGGGCCTGATTTGCCGTATAGCATATGCGGCCCAGGCGCACATTTCCCCTACTAGCAGCGGAGTGCTAGCGTAAAAGAAGGTTCAGCACTTCGCCGTAAGCGCGCGTTGACTGCGGGACCTGCCTTATAGCGTATTCGGCCCCGACTCACATTTCCTCTACTAGCAGCCGAGTGCTCGCATAAATCATGGCTCAGCACTTCGCCGTAATCGCGGGTAGACTGCGGGACCGGCCGTATATCATATGCGGCACCAGCGCACATTTTCCCTACTAGCAGCGGAGTGCTAGCGTAAAACAAAGCTCAGCACTTCGCCGTAAGCGCGGTTAGACTGCGGGACCTGCCTTAACGAGTATGCGGCCCCGGCTTACATTTCTCCAACTAGCAGCAGAGTGCTCCCCGTAATACACGCAGCAGACTCGGGTAGAAATCCGCCTTAAAGCTGTTGTTCCACGCCCGTAAGAAAAAAAATAAAAGTGTTCCACTCCATTGTGATTTTTTTTTTGTTCGACTGCCGTGACAAGGGCTTGTAGGCCCAAGTGCTCCCCGTAATACACGCAGCAGACTCGAGTAGAAATCCGCCTTAAGGCCGTTGTTCCACGCCCGTAAGAAAAAAAAAAGTGTTCCACTCCATTGTGATTTTTTTTTCGACTGTCGTGACAAGGGTTTGTAGGCCCAAGTGCTCCCCGTAATACACGCAGCAGACTCGGGTAGAAATCCGCCTTAGGCCGTTGTTCCACGCCCGTAAGAAAAATAAATAAAAGTGTTCCACTCCATTGTGATTTTTGTTTTGTTCGACTCCCCTGACAAGGGCTTGTAGGCCCAAGTGCTCCCCGTAATACACGCGGCAGACTCGGGTAGAAATCCGCCTTAAGGCCGTTGTTCCACTCCCGTGAGATCTTTTTACAACTTTTGAATGTCGAATGTCGAATGTCGTGCCAGCACGACATTCGATTTGTTGAAGTTTTATTTTTTGAATGTCGAATGTCGAATGTCGTGCCAGCACGACATTCGGTTTTTTTCCAACTTTTGAATGTCATGACTATAAGGCCTCTAGTACCGAGTGCTCCCTTTAATTACGCGGTAAACTCGGGTAGAAATTCGACTTACGGCCCTGGTAGCTGTCCCTTAAAAAAAAAAAAAAAAGTGTTCCACTCCATTGTGAAATGTTCGGGCTTCGACTGCCTTGACTATGGCCTCTAGGACCGAGTGCTCCCTTTAAATTATGCGGTAAATTCGGGTAGAAATTCGACTTACGGCCCTGGTATCTGTCCCGTGCCAGCACGACATTCGATTTTTTAAAGTTTTAATATTTGAATGTCGTATGTCGAATGTCGTGCCAGCACGACATTCGTTTTTTAATTTCCAATGTCAAATGTAGTCTGCAGGGCCTGCCTTATAGCGTATGCGACCCGGGCTCACATTTCCCCTACTAGCAGCCGATTGCTCGCCTAAATCAAGGCTCAGCACTTCGCCTTAAGCGCGGCTAGACTGCGGGACCGGCCGTATATCATATGCGGCACCGGCGCACATTTCCCCTACTAGCAGCGGAGTGCTAGCGTAAAACAAAGCTCTGTACTTTGCCGTTAGCGCGGGTAGACTGCGGGACCTGCCTTAAAGAGTATGCGGCCCCGGCTTACATTTCCCCGACTAGCAGCAGAGTGCTCCCCGTAAAACACGCAGCAGACTCCGGTAGAAATCCGCCTTAAGGCTGTTGTTCCTCGCCCGAAACAAAAACAAAAAAGTGTTCCACTCCATTGTGATTTTTTTTTTGTTCGACTGCCGTGACAAGGGCTTGTAGGCCCAAGTGCTCCCCGTAATACACGCAGCAGACTCGAGTAGGAATCCGCCTTAAGGCCGTGGTTCCACGCCCGTAAGAAAAAAAATAAAAGTGTTCCACTCCATTGTGATCTTTTTTTTTTGTTCGACTGCCGTGACAAGGGTTTGTAGGCCCAAGTGCTCCACGTAATACACGCAGCAGACTCGAGTAGAAATCCGCCTTAAGGCCGTTGTTCCACGCCCGTAAGAAAAAAAAAAAAGTGTTCCACTCCATTGTGATTTTTTTTTGTTCGACTCCCGTGACAAGGGCTTGTAGGCCTAAGTGCTCTCCGTAATACACGCGGCAGACTCGGGTGAACTCCGCCTTAAGGCCGTTGTTGCATTCCCTTGAGATATTTTTTCAACTTTTGAATGTCGAATGTCGAATGTCGTGCCAGCACGACATTCGTTTTTTTTTTCAACTTTTGAATGTCGAATGTCGAATGTCGTGCCAGCACGACATTCGTTTTTTTTTCCAACTTTTGAATGTCGAATGTCGAATGTCGTGCCAGCACGACATTCAATTTTTTGAAGTTTTATTTTTTGAATGTCGAATGTCGAATGTCGTGCCAGCACGACATTCAAATTTTTGAAGTTTTATTTTTTGAATGTCGAATGTCGAATGTCGTGCCAGCACGACATTCAATTTTTTTTTTTTTCAACTTTTGAATGTCGAATGTCGAATGTCGTGCCAGCACGACATTCAATTTTTTGAAGTTTTATTTTTTGAATGTCGAATGTCGAATGTCGTGCCAGCACGACATTCGTTTTTTTTTTCAACTTTTGAATGTCGAATGTCGAATGTCGTGCCAGCACGACATTCGGTTTTTTTTCCAACTTTTGAATGTCGAATGTCGAATGTCGTGCCAGCACGACATTCAATTTTTTGAAGTTTTATTTTTTGAATGTCGAATGTCGAATGTCGTGCCAGCACGACATTCGTTGTGTTTTTTTCAACTTTTGAATGTCGAATGTCGAATGTCGTGCCAGCACGACATTCGTTTTTTTTTCCAACTTTTGAATGTCGAATGTCGAATGTCGTATGTTTAGCTAACTTCACACAGCTCGCATAAACTAAAATGATCACAAACCTTGATATTGTTTTTATTGTCATAATTTATTTCATGACTCTTTGTTGTAATCAATGTACGCATATTTATGATTATGCTGCATCATGCAACATTGGCCTGCACTATGAATCGAAATATATTGTAATTTTCGAGTTCACTAAACGGAGATGTAATAAGCACCTTTTTTCGTCTGGCACAGCTCAAAACTTTAGTGCCGATTTATGCATCGAGGAAAAAGTGCACGGGATAACTTCGTCTCAGTATTATCTTTCAATACTCCGAGTGGAATCTATCGATCAGAACTTCATCACTCCTCCGAATATGCTTAAATTCACATATTTACATAACCTCTGTCATCAACTATACAGAAAACAATCAATGAACTAGCTTTTTATATATCTTTGGCAACAAAATGTATAACTAGTTATAAATATAATCATTGTTCTATACATGTTTGTGAGAAAACCAGGAAATACATGAGTAGGTGAATTGGCCGCGGTGATATAACTGAGAAATTGTTAAAAACGGCGTTAAACCCCAATCAATCAATCAATCAATCAATCAAACTATACATGTTTATACAAAACTGTTTATCCTCTATGTAGTTTATAGTATAGAAAAATAAATTTCTTACTAAATATTCATGTCTAAATGTAACTGAAGCCGGATCCAGAAAGATCAGTAGGTAGCGACCCGAACTGTCAATCCAGGGGTTGTGAGTTTGAACCCCAGCTCGGCCAACATTCCTTCCGACGTTAGACAAAAGTCAATGCGACACGCGTTAATTGTCTCCCACCAATGGGCTAACAGTCTATGTGGAAAAACAGCCAGTTGCTTGGAAATACGGTTGTGTGGAGTACTGATATGAGAGAGCCAAAAACACATGAGAAGGTAAACTGGCCGCCGTGAAATGACTGAACAATTGTAGAAAACGCCGTAAAGTGCAAATCAATCAATGATTTAACACTTTCAACGCCAAAGGCAATATTGAGCTTTTTGCAAACAATACAGATTCAGGTGAGTCAGCTCGTAACGAGCTGTCTCAACTGAAATATGCATTGTTTGGCTGCGAGTTATAAAAATATTCCAAAAATTCTATAACATGAAAATAGAGTCGTCCGAGTTTGAACATGAAAGAGTCTACTTTAAACAATTCGGCACTGTAAGGGTTAACTGTATTTGATTCGACGTATATCATGTATGAATATGTTTCGTATGACAAGATACATGTTTTCTGTATAAGCCAATGAAATATGTTTCTTCATCAGGGTAAGTGTAGCCTGCTTTTTACACCTTCGAGTAAAGTTCTACGTCAAGTAAAGACTAATTACAAATATTGTTGACGATGTTAATCAGTTAGGGAACTTCAATAATCTCCCGAAAACTGATCAAAATCATAATCTCAATTACTTTAAGTATACCCAAGAGACACGCACGTCTAAAATACCATCCATTGTTTTGCTTAAATCTCCTTTTTTTTTATCAAGAAGATATTTTGAATGTTTTGTGTTTGTATGGCATTTTACTCCACTATGATTTTTGTCCGGTATACCACATCGTTTCCTACCAGTACTACTGGTCCTTTATCCTGACACCAGACATTACCACCAGTTATAAAGTATCTTGTATGACCCGGTCAGGATTCGATCCCGTAACCTCCCCCACCCGAGGTGAATGGATGCTCTACCGCTACACCACCGATGCAGTCAATTACTTTAAACACACCGAAGAGGCACGCACACCTAACATACCAACCATTGTTTTGCTGTATTCATCTTTTATTTCTCTAGAAAGATGAACGACTTGTCTTAATGTTGATAACAACTGCGCCAGGCGAAATGAGACCTTGGTGGGAAAACGAATTTACACCGTGTTAACCATACCACACTAGTAATACAACATGAGATTTTGTAACTTCTTGATTGATTGATTGATTGGGGTTTAACGCCGTTTTTAACAATTTCTCAGTTATATCACGGCGGCCAGTTCACCTACTCATGCATTTCCTGTTTTTTTTTCACACCAGTACTCCACACAACAATCTTCCAAGGCAACTGGCTGCTTTTCCACATAGACTTAGCCCATTGATGGAAGACAAATGACGCATGTCGCATTGACTTTTGTCCATCGTCGGAAAGAAAGTTGGCCTAGCCGGGATTCGAACTCACAACCCCTGGATTGACAGCACGCGTCGCTACCAGGGTTCGGCTGTAACTTCTTGACAAACTACGTACAGCGTAATTTAAATGTTTTTGTATTATACTATGTCATGCCAAAAAACAAAACAAAACGTAATGATAAAAGTCGCGTTTGCTTACATTATGAAAACATTAAAATAAACAGTGGAGCTCTCAATCAAGCGAGAAATGTCAAACTTATCATACATAACACAGTGGGAAAAGGAGCACGGGTACAATTCGTTTCTCCCGTTTAAAATAAATCGTCCTACAAATAGTCTTTGATTTATTCGGAAGATAATGCAACCATTATCAAAATTGTACTTATAAGAACAAGTATATGAGCCGACCCGCGAGAAAACCAATATTACGGTCTCTGCGTAATCTATCGACCCAGATCAGCCTGCACAGTCCGCGCAGACTGTCCTGGGCCGACATATTCCGTCGCAGGGGGGATAGAGATATAGAGTAATGATTCCTGAAACAGAAAATCCACATGAGGCGAAAAGTGTCTATCCGGGTAAGCCTGCGCGGCATGCTTAGTCTGATCCGGGTCGATACTTTACGCAGAGTCCACACTGTTGGTTTTCTCGCGGGACGGCTCATATGCAGAAGGGACACGGAACACAATGTACATATGTAATGGGACAGTAAATTAGAGAGATTCAGAGGCCTCGATAAACAGAGAAGTAAACAGATTTCTATCTGAATGCTCAATAAAACCATATATTGCGGGTACTGAACAAAATAGCTGAACCAATGATACACACTGCATGAAATATTTGAAACAATGTTACACACTGCGTAAAATAACTGAAACAATGTTACACACTGCGTGAAATAACTGAGACAATGTAACACAATGCGTAAAATATCTGAAACAATGTTACACACTGCGTGAAATAACTGAATCAATGTTACACAATGCGTAAAATATCTGAAACAATGTTACACACTGCGTGAAATAACTGAAACAATGTTACAACCGGCGTGATATATCTGAAACAATGTTACACACTGCGTGAAATATCTTAAACAATATTACACACGGCGTGAAAAAAGTGAAACAATGTTACAAACGTCGTGAAATAACAGAAATATGTTTTACACGGCGTGAAATAACTGAATCACTGTTACACACGGCGTGAAATAACTCAAACAATGTTACACACGGCGTGAAATAAGGGAAACAATATTACAAACGGCGTGAAATAAGTGAAACAATGAGACAAACGGCGTGAAATAACAGAAATAATGTTTCACACGGCGTGAAATAACTGAAACAATGTTACACACGGTGTGAAATAACTGAAACAATATTACACACGGCGAGAAATAAGTAAAACAATGACACAAACGGCGTGAAATAACAGAAATTATGTTTCACATGACGTGAAATAACTGAATCAATGTTACACATGGCGTGAAATAACTGAATCAATGTTACACATGGCGTGAAATAACTGAAACAATATTACACACGGCGTGAAAGGACTGAAACAATGTTACATATGGAGTGAAATAACTGAATCAATGTTACACATGGCGTGAAATAACTGAATCAATGTTACATATGGCGTGAAATAACTGAATCAATGTTACACATGGCGTGAAATAACTGAATCAATGTTACACATGGCGTGAAATAACTGAAACAATATTACACACGGCGTGAAAGGACTGAAACAATGTTACACATGGAGTTAAATAACTAAAACAATATTACACAGGTCTTGTCAAAACTGAAACAATGATACAGATGGCGAGAAATAACTGAAACAATATTACACAGGTTGTGAAATAACTAAAACAACGTTTCACATGTCGTGAAATAACTAATACAATATTACACATGACGTGAAATAACTGAAACAATATCACAGATGGTGTGAAATAACTGAAACAATGTTACACATGGCGTGAAATAACTGAAACAATATTACACATGGCATGAACTAACAGAAACAATATCACACATGGCGTGAAATAACTGAAACAATATTACACATGGAGTGAAATAACTGAACCAAAGTTTACACACGGCGTGAAATAAGTGAATCAATGTTACACACGGCGTGAACAAGCTGAAATAATGTTACACACGGCGTGAAATAAGTGAAACAATGTTACACACGGCGTGAAATAACAGAAATAATGTTACACACGGCGTGAAATAAGTGAAACAATGTTACACACGGCGTGAAATAACAGAAATAATGTTTCACATGGCTTGAAATAAGTGAAACAATGTTACAAACGGCGTGACAAAAAAAAGAAATAATGTTTCACACGGCGTGAAATAACTGAATTAATGTTACACACGGCGTGAAATAACTGAAACAATGTTACACACGGCGAGAAATAACTGAAACAATGTTACACACGTCGTGAAATAACTGAAACAATATTTCATACGGCGAGAAAGAACTGAAACAATGTTACACACGTCGTGAAATAACTGAAACAATATCACATACGGCGAGAAGTAACTGAAACAGTATTCCACACGGCGAAAAATAAGTGAAATAATGATACAAACGGCGTGAAATAACTAAAATAATGTTTTACATGGCGTGAAATAACTGAATCATTGTTACACATGGTGTGAAATAAGTGTACTAATGTTACAATCGCCGTGAACTATCTGAAACAATATTACACAGGTCGTGTAAGAACTGATAC
Source organism: Serripes groenlandicus (assembly GCA_031761405.1). Lineage (NCBI taxonomy): Eukaryota > Metazoa > Mollusca > Bivalvia > Cardiida > Cardiidae > Serripes > Serripes groenlandicus. The sequence goes on from JASEVX010000002.1 coordinate 36,394,280, forward strand.
AATATTACACATGGAGTGAAATAACTGAAACAATGTTACACATGGCGTGAAATAACTGAAACAATATCACACATGGAGTGAAATAACTGAAACAATGTTACACATGGCGTGAAATAACTGAAACAATATTACACATGGAGTGAAATAACTGATCAATATTACACAGGTTGTGAAATAACTGAAACAATGTTTCACATGTCGTGAAATAACTGAAACAATATCACACATGGTGTAAAATAACTGAAACAATGTTTCACATGTCGTGAAATAACTGAAACAATGTTACACATGGCGTGAAATAACTGAATCAATGTTACATATGGCGTGAAATAACTGAATCAATGTTACACATGGCGTGAAATAACTGAATCAATGTTACACATGGCGTGAAATAACTGAAATAATATTACACACGGCGTGAAAGGACTGAAACAATGTTACACATGGAGTTAAATAACTAAAACAATATTACACAGGTCTTGTCAAAACTGAAACAATGATACAGATGGCGAGAAATAACTGAAACAATATTACACAGGTTGTGAAATAACTAAAACAACGTTTCACATGTCGTGAAATAACTAATACAATATTACACATGACGTGAAATAACTGAAACAATATCACAGATGGTGTGAAATAACTGAAACAATGTTACACATGGCGTGAAATAACTGAAACAATATTACACATGGCATGAAATAACAGAAACAATATCACACATGGCGTGAAATAACTGAAACAATATTACACATGGAGTGAAATAACTGAACCAAAGTTTACACACGGCGTGAAATAAGTGAATCAATGTTACACACGGCGTGAACAAGCTGAAATAATGTTACACACGGCGTGAAATAAGTGAAACAATGTTACACACGGCGTGAAATAACAGAAATAATGTTACACACGGCGTGAAATAAGTGAAACAATGTTACACACGGCGTGAAATAACAGAAATAATGTTTCACATGGCTTGAAATAAGTGAAACAATGTTACAAACGGCGTGACAAAAAAAAGAAATAATGTTTCACACGGCGTGAAATAACTGAATTAATGTTACACACGGCGTGAAATAACTGAAACAATGTTACACACGGCGAGAAATAACTGAAACAATGTTACACACGGCGTGAAATAACTGAAACAATGTTACACACGGCGAGAAATAACTGAAACAATGTTACACACGTCGTGAAATAACTGAAACAATATCACACATGGTGTAAAATAACTGAAACAATGTTTCACATGTCGTGAAATAACTGAAACAATATTACACATGGAGTGAAATAACTGAAACAATATTACACATGGAGTGAAATAACTGAAACAATATTACACATGTAGTGAAATAACTGAAACAATGTTACACAGGTCATAACAAAACTGAAACAATGCTACACATGGCGAGAAATAACTGAAACAATATTACACATGGCGTGAAATAACTGATCAATATTACACAGGTTGTGAAATAACTGAAACAATGTTTCACATGTCGTGAAATAACTAATACAAAAGTACACTTGACGTGAAATAACTTAAATAATATCACACATGGTGTGAAATATCTGAAACAATGTTTCACATGTCGTGAAATAACTAATACAAAAGTACACATGACGTGAAATAACTGAAACAATGTTACACACGGCTTGAAATAACTGAACCAACGTTTACACACGGCGTGAAATAACTTTAACAATGTTAACATGTCGTGAAATAACTGAAACAATATGACACACGGAGTGAAATAACTGAAACAATATTACACAGGTCGTGAAAGAACTGATACAATATTACACAGGTTGTGAAATAACTGAAACAATGTTTCACATGTCGTGAAATAACTAATACAATAATACACATGACGTGAAATAACTTAAACAATATCACACATGGTGTGAAATAACTGAAACAATGTTACACACGGCGTGAAATAACAGAAACAATGTCACACATGGCGTGAAATAACTGAAACAATGTTAAACACGGCGTGAAATAACAGAAATAATGTTTCACATGGTGTGAAATAACTGAAACAATGTTACACATGGCGTGAAATAACTGAAACAATGTTACACATGGCGTGAAATAACAAAAAACAATGTTACACATGGCGTGAAATAACTGAAACAATATTACCCATGGCGTGAAATAACTGAAACAATATTAGACATGGCGTGAAATAACTGAAACAATGTTACACATGGCGTGAAATAACTGAAACAATGTTAACATGTCGTGAAATAACTGAAACAATATGACACATGGCGTGAAATAACTGAAACAATATTACACATGGCGTGAAATAACTGAAACAATGTTACACATGGCGTGAAATAACTGAAACAATATTACACAAGGCATGAAATAACTGAAACAATGTTACACACGGCTTGAAATAACTGAACCAACGTTTACACACGCCGAAAAATAAGTAAAACAATTTTAAACATAGCGTGAAATAACTGAAACAATGTTACACTCGCCGTGAAATAACTGAAACAATATTAAACATAGCGTGAAATAACTGAAACAATGTTACACACGCCGTGAAATAACTGAAACAATATTAAACATAGCGTGAAATAACTGAAACAATGTTACACATGGCGTGAAATAACAGAAACAATGTTACACACGGCGTGAAATATCAGAAACAATGTTACACATGGAGTGAAATAACTGAAACAATGTTACACACGGCGTGAAATAACAGAAACAATGTTACACATGGAGTGAAATAACTGAAACAATGTTACACACGGCGTGAAATAACAGAAACAATGTTACACACGGCGTGAAATAACAGAAACAATGCTATTCAGCTTAAACCATGAAGCTCCCCATTAAAAGCGCCTTAATAAGATACACAATTAGAAATGCGCAATAAAATTCAACGCTTCTACGCAAAAAAAGGACTAGTATTACGTTCGGTAATTATGTTGCACACGGTATGAAAAAAAAAAAAAAGGCCAGTTAGTTTATCCTAACGTGACCTGTAATAATGATATAGACATAAGACGTTTCCTGAACGCGATACGTTACGACCGATTAATATTGCATGACATGCTACAGTTGTTATTGTATCCCTTATATATTGAGCCCCAGTGGCGTAAGCCATTACAACCATTGTTATAAACTTGATTTGAGATCGAACCCGGGTCTCTTGCTTTGGAGGCCGACTCTCTAACTATTACACGACTGAGTCAGATACGGCATTCTAGAAATTCGCATGTGTTTCAACATCGTAACGATCTGTATTTCCAAAAACATTGTACCATAAACAATAACAGTTATAACAGACCAGCATGCATAATACATGAGTGCGACAGGAAAGAAAACAGCCTATTGTTTATCCGAAAAAGTACATACTAAGGCAAGTCTTTGTACTTACATTGTAAACCCAGTGTATTCCCCGCCGTCATTGATACATATCTTGCATCGATACACCTTTTAATTCTAGTATGCTAGAAGCATAACCTCAACATTAGTGCATATAAGCTACGACGAACGGAACCAGGCATGTTGCGGGAGACCACACATTGGTGTGGCCGGACCGGTGTGAATAATTCATGGGCATGTGTTTGTATCAGTTGGATATACCTGCAGTTAGCACAGAATATCGCGTGACAAGTCGCTGACTTCTCACCAAAGGGCACGCATTATTCATCGCCAATACCAGGACCCCGTTTCGATCGCAGGGCTATGCCAATCTGTGAACGAGTATGGCATAACATTCGGAGTGTCTAGATTGGGAGGAGCGAACGCTTCTTTGACATGACGTTGTCAGAATAACTCATACAGGGATAAAGTTATACTTTTACTTAACGATACTAAACCCTTATATTGCTGATTTCATGCAACCGTATTCACAATAATTTATTCTGATAAGTTGTTGAATTTTCAATTCAATTCAATTCCATTTCTTAATTCAAATATAAGGCCTCTGGCCCATATACATTAATATCTACAAATATTACAATAAGAATGACACAATTGAAAACAGTCAAATTACAGAAACAGTTTCGTTGAGAGATATATTGAAAAAGTGATATGGTTATGAACATACAAGTCAGCTATACAGTGTTTGATATATCATTCGGGCAAAATATCGTTTTAAATGTTCGAAACCCTCAGATCAAACTGGTTTGGGTTAATCACTTGAAACCATTCATTTAAGGAGTCTACCGTATATGTTTTACAACATTATTAATCTCTCTTTAAATATGTAAAGAAATCAATAATTATATTGCAGAATTTCCAGAATAAAACATTTGTGTTATTGCATACGATGATGGCATTTCCTTAGCAAAACGAAACGTAGGGCAAAATGCAGTCATTTTAGTTGTCTATGGTGAGACGTTTCCTTACTAAAACGAAACGTAGGGCAAAATTCAGTCATTTTAATTGTCTATGGCGTCACGTTTCCTTACCAAAACGAAACGTAGGGCAAAATGCAGTCATTTTAATTGTCTATGGTGTGACGTTTCCTTACTACAACGAAACGTAGGGCAAAATGCAGTCATTTTAATTGTCTATGGCGTCACGTTTCTTTACCAAAACGAAACGTAGGAAAAAATGCAGTCATTTAATTGTCTATGGTGTGACGTTTCCTTACGCGTTTCCTTACCAAAACGAAACGTAGTGCAAAATACAGTAATTGTTATCGTCTATGGTGTGACGTCTCGCCAAGAATGAATGGTAAAACATGTGAAGTAGATCAACATTAGACGAATAACCTTGGTATACTGTGTACATGAACACACTTGTTACATGAATAGCTATACTCGTACAATACAATATATAACATTCAGGCAATTTTGCCTATAGTAAATAACAAACAACAGCACAAATAACAAAGCGTAATCGTTTTACGAGAAGCAAAATTAAAAAGATATGAATATTAAGTAATTGTTTAAATAATATAAACAGTGACACCAAGAAATGAGATTGAACCTGAAGATAACGATCAGATTAAAATGTATCTGTATTTATACAGAAGGATAATCAAATATTTTGATATGGAGGAATAATTGTTAAATTCAGAGTTCCAGATAAGGTTAGCAGTTAAAGTTCCAAAACCTTTATTTGATACCCAAACCCTATGTTGTGGGTACTCAAAATAATCGTCTAAATGAAAGAATTATTTTGAGTACCCACCACATAGGGTTTTGATTAAGTCAAAAGAGAAATAAAGGTGGGAAAAGACCAGAATTCTCCACCTCCTTATCTTGTCATCTGAAACTTATCAAAACATTTATGCATATAATTATATTAACCCTTTCCCACATTGAAAACATCTCAACGATAATATGGAAAATCTCCCAAAAGGAAGACGTACTTAGAGTGGAAAACATTGTGGCAAATGGAGAAATTGCTCATTATGAGCAATTTCTCCTTTTGCCACAATGTTTTCAAAAGTCGTCTTTATGTGGGAAAGGTTAATAATTGAATAGATGTTATTGTAGCATATTTAACGAGCGACAAATATAACTTGCGAAACCCGGTTAAAGATTTAAATAACGTTGCTCAAAGAAAAACCATTAGGGCGATATTGGTAAGTCATATTTTAAGCTATAACGTGTTTAATCAATAAATCAATCTCTCAATCGCCCGTACCAAAATGTAGATACATGTACATGTTGTTTAACCAAACATGATATTTATATTTATAAATTCTCATTCTCATTCCCTATCTCGTTCTTATTCATACATATTCGGGCTTGCCATTAGCGGATTTTACTTTTAATACGAATAATTTGTCAGAAATAGTACAGGTAGCACAATTTACATGTATTATAAAATTATGAGATTTGAAATTCTAAAAAACCTAACAAATAGTTGGACGCACTTTTAAACCCATCGCGGTGATTGACTGCACTTTGATTTTCCCTAAGAAATACTTACCGGCGGTTAATTATCATTTACGCACGGGAATGGAAATAGGGGGAACAAAAGGGCGAGAAGTCTATTTATAAAAGAGCGAGCTTAAAACGACGGAACTGTTTAATTAACTCTTTCAGCGCCGAAGGCAATATTGAGGTTTTTGCAAACAATACTGATTCAGGTGAGTCAGCTCGTAACGAGCTGTCTCACCTGAAATCAGCATTGTTTGCCTTTTAGTTATCAAAATAATCCGAACTTTAAATACATGAGAAATGGAGACGCCCGATTTTGAACATGGAAGAGTCTACTTTTAACAATTCGGCGCTATAAGAGTTAAGGTGTGTCATGGAGGTCAAGGGCGTGTATCTGAGATATCCAAGGGCTATTAAATGTTCCAGTTTGTGGTTTAACAATTAAGTTCTGACTGTTCTGTAAAATTATGCTCTCTCCGTGTCCGTAATCTGCTTTTGCTTTGGAAAGGTCGATGAGACAATGAAACAAGTTCGTGGTATATACAAAACTTATATTCAAACTGGAAGGTTCCGTTTTGTTTCTTCTGAAGTGTATTGTTTAACCTCAGGTAAGCACATACTTACATTGTATATGAATACCCTAGTGTAACTATGGCATTGTTTTTTGTGTGTGTAGTATGCATTTATCGTGTTTATATTCAGCTGAGTTATAATGTGTGAATAACTCAAATAAAATGAATAACTGGACGCCACTCCAAATACTGATATGTTAAGAAATAAGAATGTAATTGACAGATGTCTAGATAAAGAAAGAGTGTACAGCTTTATTCCCCTCAATGATTGTTTCTTAGTATCCAACCAAACCCTATGATGTGGGTACTCAAAGGAATCGTCTCACTTAGGGTCAAACAAGGATCTTAGAACTTGAAAAAAAAAAACTTTGACATTTCGGGGAAATTGTTTTGTGTGTGAAGTATACATGTATCGTGTATATAATCAGCTGAGTTATAATGTGTGTATAACTAGAATAAAATGAATAACTGGACGCCACTCCAAATACTGATATGTTAATACACATAAGAATGAAATCGCCAGATGTCAAGATAAGGAAGGTTGAACAGCTATATTCCGCTCAATCGTGCTTACTTATTATCCAATCAAACCCTATGATGCGGGTACTCAAAAGAATCGTCTCATTGAGACGATTCTTTTTAGTACCCACATCATAGGGTTATAGGGGCAAACAAGGATATTAGAAAATGAAAAAAAATACACGCCCCTTAACTAGAGCTCTGACACTGACCTTTGACATTGTGTGTGTAGTATGCATTTATCGTGTATATAATCAGCTGAGTTATAATGTGTGTATAACTTAACTAAAATGAATAACTGGACGCCACTCCAAATACTGATATGTTAATACATAAGAATGAAATGGCGAGATGTCCATATAAGGAAGTGTGTACAGCTTTATTCCGCCACATGTTTTGTCATTTATCCAATCAAACCCAATGATGTGGGTACTCAAAATAATCGTCTCATTGAGACGATTCTTTTGAGTACCCACATCATAGGGTTATAGGGTCAAACAAGGATTTTAGAACATGAAAAAAAACACGCCCCTTAACTAGAGCTCTGACACTGACCTTTGACATTTGGGGGGAATAGTTTTTTTGTGTGTACTATGCATTTATCGTGTATATATTCAGCTGAGTTATAATGCGTGAATAACTAAAATAGAATGAATAACTGGACGCCCCTTCATTTACTAATATGTTAATATATAAGGATGGGTGTACAACTGTATTCCCCTTAATGTTCCTTTCTTATTATCCAATCAAACCCTATGATGATAATACTGATAAATGATACTGATACCCACATCATAGGGTTATCGGGTCAAACAAGGATATTAGAACATGAATGAACGCCCATATCTATAGCTCTTATTGAACTGACCTTTGACATTTTGGGGTCACACATATACCTTTCGATGACGGCACGAAGCCAGCAGCACTCCGGTTGGTGTGTCACGGTAGATTTCCTGTCTAACATCTGTCCTTCTAGTCATGCGACCACTATACAGGCTTCGTAATCCGTTTTGAGCGGATCAACGTCTTTCTAATCAACTTTACTAGGGCTTTGTCTTCACATCGGCTTACGTTATCGATCTACGGGACCGTTCGGTACACGAAGGGGATTCCCCATGTCTGGTATATATATACCTTGACAGGTAATGGATCTTTCTCTCTCTTTTTTTTAACCCCATTGATACGTGTATTTCATATTCCAGAACTCTTATTTGACAAATTCAAACTCTATGTCGTTGGTGGTCAAAAGAATTCTCTCAGAGAGACGATACTTTTAAGTACGCGCAGCATAGAGTTTCAGTAAGTCATGAGAGAGATATTGATTTGAACAGACCAAATAACTTTATTCCCCTGTCTCAAGGTGAAACGATTCCCCATGTCTGGTATATATATCTTGACAGGTAATTGATCTTTCTTTCTTTGTTAACCCAATTGACATGTGTATTTCATATTCCAAAAACCTTTATTCGACAAATTCAAACCCTATGTTGTTGCTGATCAAAATAATTCTCTTAGTAAGACGATTCTTTTGTGTACGCGTAACTTAGGGTCTGGTTAAGTCATAAGAGAGATATTGATTTGAACAGACCAATTTACTATAGTCTACTCCCCTGTCTCAAGGTGAAACGTTTTTTTTTCGTACACGTAGCGGATTCCATGTTTGTTAATTACCTTGTCAGGTAATTGTTCCTTCTCTTGTTTAACTATTTTAGTGCCGTATCTCACAAAGTCGAATATTCCATTTTGCAAACTGGACCACATCATTTTCGTCCAATAGGATATACATTTGGTAAAATTTAATGTCTAAGTGGTAAACAATGCAGAGCTGTTATGAGCTGTCTCATCTGAAATCTGCATTGTTTGCAAAAGCTTTGAATTACCTTTGGAAGCGAAAGGGTTCACCCTTTCAAGATTCTAGTTGAGTTGAGTATTCCAAAAGCCCTTATTTGACAGAACAGAACATATCATTACAGTATCCTTATTTCTCTCAGGTACAGATATTGTATGTACACGATGAGGAATAACATTAAATACATACATTGTCAATATAGTATTACAGTCACGTGAACAAGTGTTTATAACCAAGATAAGTCGGTGCTCAAAAGTATTGTCTCAGTGGGACGATTCTTGTAACCCTTTCCCTCATATAGACGCTTTCTGACGCCTCTGCAGCAGACGGCTTTTTGAAAACATAGTGACAAAAGAAGAAATTGCTCAAAACGAGCAATTTCTCCTTTTGTCACAATGTTTCCCACTTTTAGTCACAGGTTATCTATTCATTTATAAAGAGTTTCTATTTTTTGACAAAATATGTTCAAAGTCGTCTGCTGCAGAATTGTCGTATGTGGGAAAGGGTTAAGTACGCGCAACATAGGGTTTGGTTAAGTCACGAGAGAGATATTGATTTGAACAGACCAATTTACTATATAGTCTAGTCCCCTGTTTTAAGGTGAAACGTTTTTGTGTGTGTGTGTGCATTTTCATAGTTTATTCGTTACTGTATACAATGGCGCTCTGATTGCTTGGTGACATTGTGTAAAGTTGGAACAGTCGTCTATGTGTGTACAGCCTCCGTGATATGTCTGAAACATTATTGAAAACGGCGTCAAGCACCAGTCAATCAATCAATCAATCAATCAATCAATCAATCAATAAATAAATAAATCAATCAATGTTTGTACATGTACATGCCACCGTAGAAATACTGGTAAACTTTACTTATTAGTAAATTACTACTAGTAAATGAGTACGTCTAACATGAACCAACAATAGAATAGTTACATCATTGTAAATAGTGTATACCCTTAGTCTGGTACCCGGCGTACTATAGTAAATTAGTACTTCTGATATGAATCAACACTATAATAGTTACATCATTGTAAATGGTGTATAACCTTAGTACTGGTACCCGTCGTACTATAGTAAATTAGTACGTCTGACATAAACCAACAGTAGAATGGTTACATCATTGTAAATAGTGTATACCCTTAGTCTGGTACCCGGCGTACTATAGTAAATTAGTACTTCTGATATGAATCAACACTATAATAGTTACATCATTGTAAATGGTGTATAACCTTAGTACTGGTACCCGTCGTACTATAGTAAATTAATACGTCTGACATGAACCAACAGTAGAATGGTTCCATCATTGTAAATCGTGTATACCCTTAGAACTGGTACCCGGCGTACTATAGTAAATTAGTACGTCTGACATAAACCAACAGTAGAATGGTTACATCATTGTAAATAGTGTATACCCTTAGTCTGGTACCCGGCGTAGTATAGTAAATTAGTACTTCTGATATGAATCAATACTATAATAGTTACATCATTGTAAATGGTGTATACCCTTCGTTTAGTACCAGGCGTACTATAGTAAATTAGTACGTATGACATAAACCAACAGTAGACTGGTTACAATGGTGTATACCCTTCGTTTAGTACCAGGCGTACTATAGTAAATTAGTACGTCTGACATGAACCACCAGTAGACTGGTAACATCATTGTAAATGGTGTATACCCTTAGTACTGGTATCCGGCGTACTATAGTAAATTAGTACGTCTGGCATGAACCAACAGTAGACTGGTTACATCATTGTTAATGGTGTATACCCTTAGTACTGGTACCCGGCGTACTATAGTAAATTAGTACGTCTGGCATGAACCAACAGTAGAATGGTTACATCATCATTGTAAATAGTGTATAACCTTAGTACTGGTACCCGGCGTACTATAGTAAATTAGTACTTCTGATATGAATCAACACTATAATAGTTACATCATTGTAAATGGTGTATAACCTTAGTACTGGTACCCGGCGTACTATAGTAAATTAGTACGTCTGGCATGAACCAACAGTAGAATGGTTACATCATCATTGTAAATAGTGTATAACCTTAGTACTGGTACCCGGCGTACTATAGTAAATTAGAACGTCTGGCATGAACCAACAGTAGACTGGTTACATCATTGTAAATGGTGTATACCCTTAGTACTGGTACCAGGCGTACTATAGTTAATTAGAACGTCTGGCATGAACCACCAGTAGAATAGTTACAACATTGTAAATGATGTATACTCTAAGTCCTCGTACCAGGCGTACTATAGTAAATTAGTACGTCTGACATAAACCAACAGTAGCCTGGTTACATCATTGTAAATGGTGTATACCCTTAGTACTGGTACCCGTCGTACTATAGTAAATTAGTACGTCTGCCATGAACCAACAGTAGAATGGTTACATCATTGTAAATCATGTATACCCATAGTCCTGGTACCCGGCGTACTATAGTAAATTAGTACGTCTGACATGAACCAACAATAGAATGGCAACATCATTGTAAATGGTGTATACCCTTAGTACGTGTACCCGGCGTACAATAGTACATTTATACGTCTGCCATGAACCAACAGTAGAATGTGGTTAGTACTGGTACCCGGCGTACTATAGTAAATTAGTACATTTGACATGAACCAACAGTAGAATGGTGACATCATTGTAAATAGTGTATACCCTTAGTACTGGTACCCGGCGTACTATAGTTAATTAGAACCTCTGGCATTAACCAACAGTAGAATGGTTACATCTTTGTAAATGGTGTATATCCTTAGTACTGGTACCCGGCGTACTATAGTAAATTAGTACGTCTGTCATGAACCAACAGTAGAATGGTTACATCATTGTAAATGGTGTATATCCTTAAGTCTGGTACCCGGCGTACTATATAAAATTAGAACGTCTTGAATGAACTTACCATGGCGACTAGATTGGTCATCTCATATAGCTTTTGAATACTTATGGAGTTATTTAGTAAATATACAACTGAGTTTCGTGAATTCTACAGCGGACCATTACAACTTGATGTTAGGAATCTATACATAAACAATTAATGAAACAACATACGAGCCGTCCAGCGAGAAAACCAACAGTGTAGACTCTGCGTAAAGTATCGACCCTGATCAGCCTAAGCATGCCGTTAAGGCTTACCCGGATATACACTTTTCGCCTCCTGGGGATTTTCTGTTTCAGGAATCATTACTCTATACCTCTATCTCCCTGAGACGGAATGTGTTGGCCCGGATCAGTCTGCGCGGACTGCGCAGGCTGATCTGGGTCGATACATTACGCAGAGGCCATAATGTTGGTTTTTCTCGCGGGACGGCTCATTAAGTGCTTGAAAGGTCAATCGGTTTGTCCTCAACAAGGGTGTCGTTATAGCATTTTGATCACTACACCATTTCCAAATGGCACCCTCATTAATGGCGTAGTAAGCCTGACCCCGATCATGTAATGGTAGGGGCAGGTTACTCCAGACAGACTAAATCCCTGTCGACTAGCATATTTAGGCCTGTTTTTTGACAAGTTCTCATTCAAGATATAGTCTTTGCCACAGGTTGGTTAATGATTGATTGATTGGGGTTTAACGCCGTTTTTAACAATTTCTCAGTTATAAATATCACGGCGGCCAGTTCACCTACTCATACATTTCCTGGTTTTCTCACACCAGTACTCCACACGACTATCTTCCCAAGCAACTGGCTGCTTTTCCACATAGACTTAGCCCATTGGTGGAAGACGAATGATGCATGTCGCATTGACTTTTGTCAATCGTCAGAAAGAAACTTTGCCGAGCTGGGATTCGAACTCACAACCCCTGGATTGACAGCCCGCGTCGCTACCGACTGAGCTACCGGGGCTCGGCTTGGTTAATGAACATCGACTAAATAAATATATACCAATATTTAACTGAGCGTATATGCTGGCTATCTTAGATTTGATGTATATACATGTAGTTCCAATATTTGTTAAAGAAAAAAAAAAAGGCCCGTTTATCTATTTTTTGCGGATGCATTTAATACAAAGAAAGTAATTATGATAATTTTAAAAACATCATTTTTATGCTTATTTTTTATTTTAGTACATGGTGTGTCCAATTGCTGGTACTTTAGTACATGATGTGTCCAATTGCTGGTACTTTAGTACATGGTGTGTCCGTTACTTATAACAAGTATAGCAAGGTAATTCTAGAACTCAATCCTTTAAGGAGTGAAGCCAACACTTCCATTATAAACGTCATTGATATGACACTTGAACTTTTGTCTCCCGTTCGTTGTCATTACACCGCCAATCCTGTTCTATGGATATGAGCTGATAAAGAGCGAGGTAATTGAATCCATTCCCTTTTGCACATCTATTTAACCACATATAATGGCATAGTCTTGAATACGGCGTAATATAGTAAATTAATATGTCTAGTATCAACTTACAATGGCTTTGCAATAAATGTAAACACATAAATAATGAAATAAACTACATTTGAGTCGTCCTGCGAGAAAACCAACAGTATATTCTCTGCGTAATATATCGACCCAGATCAGCCTGCGCAGTCCGCGCAGTCTGATCCGGACCGACACATTCCGTTTCAAGGGGATAGAGGTATAGATTTAATGATTCCTGAAACAGAAAATCCACAGGAGGCGAAGAGGCGTCTATCCGCGTAAGCCTGCGCGGCATGCTTAGGCTTATCCGGGTCGATATTTTACGCAGAGTCCATAATGTTGGTTTTCTCGCGGGACGGCTCTTTTAGTTTTTGAAAGGTTAACCAGTTGGTTCACAAACAGATTGTCTCTATAACATTTTGATTGCTTCACCATTGCCATGGGCGCCGCCACTATTGGCGTAATGTAAAGGTAGGGGCAGTCTACATGTTAAATTTAAATGTTACATGTTGCGCGAATACCCAGTATGTTTCAATGGGGTTTTCCCCTGACATTTAGTGTCTATTGAATCTAGGACTCAAATGCTGCTGAAGAATCGACTTCTTTGGAAATATGATAGGACAATCATGATACACCTGGACAACTTCGAGTGTGAGTTTAGTACTCTACTGAAACCATTGCATTAAATGGAGAATTTACCCACAATGTTTACAAACGTTTGTTGCTGTACAAACTTGTCTGTATCAGGAAATAAAGAGTATCCCTTTCTCACGTACAACAACGCTGAAGCAGACGACTTTGAAAACATTAAGCCAACATATGAAAAATCTCTAAAAATAAAACTGAAAAACATTGTAGCAAAAGGAGAAATTGATCATTATGAGCAAGTTCTCCTTTTATCACAATGTTTTCAAAAGTCGTCTGCGACAGAAGCGTCTACAAGAGGCTAAATTTGAAAAAAAATGGTTAAATGCACTTTACCGAAAACCTTTAATCATTAATGTAAACAATTGGGACTGCTACACATCTATTCATTGCTTTACATGGTCCTGTTGAGTTCGACTTTGCAGTGCAAGTAGGCCAAGTCTCACCAGAGCATTTTACTGTCCAGATACTCGTAAATCGGTAAACCCCCCGTCGGGTCATACACAATACATTAAAAAGTTGGAAAAAAGTTGCTTTCCCGCGTGGCGTTCAGAATTGTGGGTACAGCTAAACGGCTGACCAACCGGCGTCTGAATAAGGTTATCGTCAAAACTCGTAGGTAACACAGAAAACACAAATAAATGACTGAAATACGGTTGAAAACGATGTAAAATACAATTCAAAAATAACCATTCAGACCATTCAAAACTGATTCTCATCCTTTAACCAGACACGGCCAACGTGCTTTGACTATCGCATATGAATAATAGATAAGTATTGCCCACTAACGTGAATAATTAAACACGTTAGAGGCGCTAAAAGATCCGAACGGATCTGTGAAATTATCGGCTTACAGAGCCGTTACTTACCTTTCCTGCCTTTTGTTCTTGTAGACTCGCTACGAAAGATCAATTTTACATCACCAGTCATCGTACGAATTAGCATTAGAACGAGGTCATCATTTATTTATCCATTTCCCCACCTGTAAAACGTAATCTGACGTATCTGTAGCGGGCGACTTTTGAAAACATTGTGACAAAAGGAGAAATTGCTCGAAACGAGCAATTTCTCCTTTTGCCACAATGTTTTCAACTTTTTTTGTAGTAATAATACTATAATTTTTAGAGATTTTCCATGTTTTTGCAAGATTGTTTTTTCAAAGTCTGCTGCATATTTGCTGTATGTGGAAAAGGGTTAAATCTACCGAGAAATGATAGTAATTGTCAAAATTTGCTCAAACAACAGAATTAAAAAACGAATAGAATTAATTTGCTGTTTGACACTCTTTCCCCACATACAACAAATATGCAGCTGACGACATTGGGAACATAATGGCAAAATATTGAAACTTTCTATAAAATAAAAGAAAAATTATTGAATAAATTTGAAAATGTTTAAAAATTCGTCTGCTGCAGAGGAGGTAAACGGTTAACGAAATAGAATATTTGTATAATTTGTCATTTGTCTGCTTTATATCGCTGAGACCCGGTAGCTCAGTCGGTAGCAACGCAGGCTGTCAATCCAGGGGTTGTGAGTTCGAACCCAAGCTCGGCCAACATTCTTTCCGACGTTTAACAAAAGTCCCTGTGACGAGCGTCATTCGTCTTTCATCAATGGGCTAACAGTCTATGTGGAAAAGCAGCCAGTTGCTTGGCAAGTATGTTGCGTGGAGTACTTGTGTGAGCAAACCAGGACTACATATGAGTAGGTGAACTGGCCGCAGTGATATGACTGAACAATTGTTTAAGATGGCGTTAACCCTTTCCCTCATACGACAATCCTACAGCAGACGACTTTGAACATATTTTGTCAAAAAATAGAAAATCTCTATAATTGAATAGATAACCTATGACTAAAAGTGGAAAACATTGTGGCAAAAGGAGAAATTGCTCGTTTTGAGCAATTTCTTCTTTTGTCACTATGTTTTCAAAAAGCCGTCTGCTGCAGATGCGTGAGAAAGCGTGTATATGAGGGAAAGGATTAAACCCCAATCAATCAATTGTCTGCTGTATTCAAAGTTCTTTCTTGGTTGTGTTTCATAAACAAGATTAATTGCAGGTCCAATTGTTAAACTACGGATAACTTAGTTGTGGCATTATTTAAAACATTATAAGTCACAAATATACATCGATTAAATTGATAAAACTTACACTGTGGCTCAGATAGACTAGAATTTCTATTGTTTTAGCGAGCGGACGATCAGTTTCGAAACGAATAACATACGTATTTTTAGGTTAAGTACCACTAGATGCTTAGGTGTAGTACCACTAAATATAATGCCACAATGCACCCTAATAATAATCAACAGTGAAACAGAACAATGTTCATGCACAATATTGCTCTTATTTTCCTGCAAGGATGTATCATTTCACCGTTAACATCTCTTACACGAACGTTTCTGTTTCGCTGAATGACATCTACATCGCTGACCATGTGTTTTATACAAAAAAACAATTCAGAAAGGCAATACATCGGGAAGTATCTGAAACACCACTACATTATCTCACAATCATACAGATGTGCAATTAATTTGTGACCTTGTAACCCCACAATTCAATTTTTCTCTATGACTATTTTAGTCTTTACACCCGTATTTATGTCATTATATCCTTCATAAAGCTCTAGAGGTGCATTGAAATGCAGGCTAAAGATGATAAACAGTTGTTTGCCATACAAACAACACACTTAAAGGTCGGACAAAAATTGATGGGGTTAATACAATAACTTGCGGGAGAGGGACATTGCCTTCCCTAGAACTGTTATTGTTGTTTATTTTAATGCGTTTATGCCGGTTTCAACAGTATTTTAGTTATATCCTTTCATTTCCTGGGTAATCACCTTTACCGGTGTCGCGGGATTTGTTAAATATTTTAGATTTGTAGAAATGCGCATGCGCACCGGAAGTGCCACAAAGCTGACATATTAAACTTGACATTTACGAGACAGCTTTTAAATTATGTGTATAAAGCTTTTTAACTACAACGGTAAATGAGATATTGTTGATATTCATCCTTTATCCAAGAATAAAACTAACATTGTTGTATTTGGTACTTTTCATGAATGAAAGGTAAATTGTTGTATTTAGTACTTTTCATGAATAAAAGGTACATTGTTGTAGTTGGTACTTTTCATGAATTAAAGGTACATTGTTGTATTTTGTACTTTTCATGAATTAAAGATACATTGTTGTATTTGGTACTTTTCATGAATTAAAGGTACATTGTTTTATTTAGTACTTTTCTTGAATAAAAGGTACATTGCTGTATTCGGTACTTTTCACGAATAAAAGGTACATTGTTGTTTTTGGTACTTTTCATGAAATAAAGGGTACATTGTTGTATTTGAAATGCGCCCACTGTAGTGTATTGTTATGCGCCATTGCGTCAGTCCTAACATATTCGACTTCGAACCTTGGATTTGTGGATCAGAAATTAGCTGGAATGGCATCATGAATGAGGATTGTTACGCCATTGATGGCAGGATTAACTGTAAATAGGTTACACTACACCAAATAAATTCCTTCTTTGTTTCCATGTAAATCGACCAGTTTCAGTCCTCAATTGTCACATTTTCTACGCGTTTCTCATGTTGAACACCGTATATCATCGAAAAAAGTTACCTCTAACCTTTAAAACAACCCAAACGTCATTTTAGACCAAATCGGGCACGGACAAAACCGGTATTTAGCATTCTCTTTTTTCACTTTCAAACGAGGTCAAAATACTGTAGTGATCAAATAATCAATCATTACCAGTACATCCTATACACATTTACAATAACTTTAACCTCGATGTCATATATTAAATACATTCTGGTGATAGTATACTTCTCATTTCTATGCAAACAAAGTTTTTTAGGGACTATTTGGCTGTAGATCAGCATGACCGCGGATGTATTTGGCGTAATTTGACCTAATAGCATCATAACTGGAGAATAATGAATAATACATGTACAAGGAGAGCTTACAATGAAACCTCATCGTACTATATAGCGACAATATGTACACCTATAACTAAATACGAATGCTCAACGATATGCATACAACTGTTCTTGCTTAGCCTTTATTCGGCGATAATAATGTCTTTCCAAGCAAAGACTACTAAATAAATACTACATAAATATGCAAACGCCTTTTCAAAAGTCAAGGGTTATAACCGTAACACTGTTGAAATCGAAGAAAAACTTCATTGAAACAAAACCGTTTGATAGTATCCTGAGGATTTGCATATATTTTAATGATCGTAATCTGGTTACGGAAATACATAATTGGAATACTATTGATAACGATTAAACATGATGTATAAGCCGATTGAATACTCATAGTTAAGTACTGGCAATTGTGTTTAACGTGAAAACCAGCAGAATAATGGTTGTACTTAAGTTTAAGGTAAGAAATACCGAGGGTGCATAGGGCTTTCAGTAATGTATGAGGACTGGAATGAAAGTATTGTAATTTCAGTTGTATTTCTCCAAAATCGTTTTTATCATTATATGCAATACACTGAATTTAACTGTTTTATTAGTTTAGTTTAAACTTCTTTGCTTAACATTGATTGCGAAATAAGATTTCAGCTTATATTAATCACGCTCGTTGTCTGCTTCCTGGGGACTTATCCAGTACTTGCGCCGTTTGTGTGAACAAATCACAAAGTCAGAACCCGCTCATCACGGGACTCGAACCCGGGACCCTTGGTACGAAAGGCCGACGCTCTACCTCTGCACCACTGTCTTCCAACTTCGTTTTATTGGTTATCCACAATGACATAAGGTAAATATATGTCGCATACGTTCCCCGACGTTGGTGCTATGTACATTGCATTGTAGCGTATTCATTAAATTGTATGATAGTTTGTACCGAATTCGAATAGAAGATTTGCTAGAAAACAAGGTAGGTCGTTTGTTGGTCTGAAGACAGAAGCCATCCGATGCGAGGTGTTTGAAATATATATATATATCGGGATGAACAGACGTAATAAATAACGGTTTGTATATGGGTTGCTAAAATTGTTTCAGATGAAAAGACATACGCTACATGATGTCGTCACAAGTGATACGACCTCGGATCACCATTTTGAGCCGAAAAGAAAACACTTCCAAGTCACAATCCCCCCCATACCTTCCCTATTCGCCGAAGTGTGTCCCTTGGGTTTAGTGTCTTATTTCCAAAAATATTTATCTAGGATAGGTCTTTGTTTAATATTTTGTTTTATTGGGGGTTGTACGCCGTTTACAACATTAGTTCAACTATATCACGGCGATAATGTACTTATTGATGATCTCTGGGTAAAGAAACTAGTACTAGGCTGGGAAATGTGCCTTTCCCATGGGCACTCCCCAATTACCAAAACGACTTGGGATCGAACCCATGATGCCCGCCCAGTGTCGGATGGGTATTGCTATGCGCGATTGCGAAACTGAACTGGATTGAAAGGCTATAAATATGCGTCGCGGCTACAGTAGAAGATTTCGATGGTAATCACAGAGTTACAGATCAGAACAAATAAAAAAAATACGAAAGCTGACAAAAATGACAACACTTTCAGATTAACGTGCTTGTTTGTATTTTTAACAAAAAAATATCTTGTGTTTTAATGTATGACTAAATGTCCCTAATGTCTATACATTGTATTGAGCGACCATAAATATGCTTCATTTTGACGAAAACGTGTAATTAACTAATATATCGTGTTTGTATACTATAACTAAGTGTCCCTGCCTGCCCAGCTATAATGCACATATATGCATTGTATAGGTTGACAATAAACAGTGTTTCGTAAAATAAGGTTTATCTTTACGATAACGTGTAATTAACAAACCTATCTCGTAGCAAAATGTAATTCTTTACATTCTTTTTTTTCTACGCATCTCAATGTCTTTTTTTTTCCACACAATATGACTGGACAAAATGAGCAAACGGATGCACTCAATTAGAACAACTATTTCAATGCCACCTCGCTCGCTCGCATCCGCTACCATTCAAAGCCATCTATTAAGGATATTTATTGTCACTACTTCATACAAATCTACGGCTTTCCGTCCGCGGAGGAAACGATTTACCGCCGACTACAATGTTCTACACAATATTGTTTTCATAGCATGCGTTTGTCGTTTCTGCTACATTATGGCTGTGGCATTTTCAAAATGGGCGTTATCAAGCCAATTCTGAGGAATCGGTTACGTGTAGTCAATCACTCTTCTAAGTTTAAACTTTTCACTATGCGAATAAATATAACAGAGGGTAAATGAATTAAAAAGGATTATGTTTTAAGGCTTCTTGTATGTTATGTTATCACTTTAATTGCTTATAACTCAAATAATATGTTGACGTGGTCTGCCTTGAAAGTATCCAAAGACAAAGGTGAAATCTAGACAAGACAACATTTGTCTGTTATATCGAGTTGAAAATTCAGTAACAATTGCCGTATGCAGCCACCCGGGGGGGGGGGGGGGGGGGGGGGAAATCGAAATCTAGATGCTTAAGACAGGTGGCTGTTGAATACAGGTGAACTATATAAGAAAGTGTATTTTGGTTTACTTCAACGTGCCATCCCTAGTATATAAGCTCTTCATAATATGTATAATAGCCTGGGTATCGAGGCGCTTAATACAAGTTAACTGCTTAACAGAGGTGACCTCTAACTCAGGTTTGACTGTATTCCTGGAAACGCGAATTCATGATTTTTCCATAATGTTTTCGTAAGGTGTCTGCCGCAAAGTCGTCATTTCAAATGTATGTCCATGCAGCCTAATAGCCCCAAGACATAATGGTAGCAGTGGCTGTCCTCCTTGGCGCTCAGGATTGTGGGTAAAGCATTATAACTGACTGACTGGTGTCAGGATAAAGTAGTTCTGGTAACTAACCAAGGAAAGTGGAGGACAGTGGTGCAGAGGTAGAGCGTCGGCCTCTCGTATCAAAGGTCCCTGGTTCGAGTCCCGTGATGAGCGGGTCCTGACTTTGGGATTTTTCCACACAAACGGCGCGAGTACTGGTGAAGTCTCCAGGAAGCAGACATCGAGCGTGATTAATCTAAGCCCAAGGCTTGTTTCGCAATCGATGTAAAATAAATAAGTTTAAACTAAACCAAGGAAACGCCGCGATATAACTGATAAGTTGTTCAAAGCGGCGTAAAACACCAAAAACAACCAACCGACCTGAAAGCCCCATTTTTACCTGACGGAATTTCATTACGGACATCCGGTGTTTGTGTCACACAATGAACGAATGATTTCCGATATCCCCAAGTATTTCCTTCCATCGGAAACGTCACCATAAACGGCCGTATCACCGCATCCATCTTGATAGCTCCGTTACAATGGGGGGCCCCGGGGACAGCAAATTAAAACATATTTCTAAGTAAAGGCGCAGTAAAGGGAAGCGCGGTAATTCTCGACTAATTAAAAGTTGGCGTGCATGTCGGCTATCAATGACAATCTACCTGCCGTTGAATCTTTAGACCCTTTGCCCGGTCCTGTCTATTATTTTTCAGTGACGTTGAATATAAAAATGACTATTTTACCCTTTCAAACAGTCTTTGAATGGGTACTTATATGTGTTTTCTCCTAAACCCGACACCAGCAACGAAAGGTCGCTGTCTATATATATATATATGTACTCAGTTTTCATTGTTGTAAATAAGATTTGCGCGTATTAATTTTTAAGATATAAACAGTTTCAAGAGAAGGTTTTTTTTTTTTTATCTATATATCCAGTCACACGACTCATCGAGAAGATGAAATCCTAAAAATGGTTTTATGCGTGGAATCCATACGATACCGTATGTGCTTTGATCTTAACTTTTGACGGGTTCTCCTAATTGACAATTTTATCGCTGAAAGGAGGATGAAAGTCAAATGAAAAATCTAGAAACAAGTCAATAATTCACCGCGTCAAAAAGAATCCGCCGTGGCTAGACAGAGGATATTTGGCTTCCCGGGTTCGATCCTCAGTCGCGGCGATTTACATTTTCTAGAATAGTACTGTAGATCATGAATAATTGAATTGTTGCAATATTTTTGAATATAACCTGATTAAAGCTTAATCGCCGAAACGTTGCAAATACGTGTTGTTGTTATTCAAGACATCAAGTAGGACTATCGGACACCATGTGTCATTAGGTCATTTAAATCCTCGGGAGTAAGTGCGCGCCATTTTACATGATATAACTAAATTGTCAATCTGTATTTCCTGTTTGAGCAGCATCTAAATGTATATAGTTCATGTGGTCTGTTTAACCCTTTTACACATACAACACATCTGCAGCAGACGACTTTGTCAGGACGCGTAAAAAGTTCCATAGCTACATGCTTTATATCGGGATTTGGACAACAGAACGCCCTTGCGTTCGCAATGAGTTCGCATTGATGATATAGATACTTGAATGTTTTGATTGATTGAAAGGGGTTTAACGGCGTTTTCAACTATCGTTCAGTCTTTTCACGGGGGCCAGTTGAACTACTCATGTATTTCCTGGCGATTCTCGCACCAGTAAGTCACACAGCAGTATTTCAAAAAATCTGACTGCTTTTCCACATATACTGTTAGCCCATTGGTGAAAGATGAATGACGCTTGTCACAATGACTTTTGTCAAACGACGGAAATTATGTTGGCCGTGTAACTAGACTGTCCGCCTTGAGAGTTGTAGATCACGGTTCGTATCCCGGTATGGTAATACCAAAGACTAACACATGGTAGTAAAGCAGGCTTGGCATCCACATTGATCGTAGTATTGCAGAGATGATAACATCACACATCGTGTCCTTCAAGTCTATCCTAATCATATATATACGAGTATATATATAACATGATGGTAACCTTAACCCTTTCCCTCATACGACAAATCTGCAGCTGACGACTTTAAACATATTTTGTCAAACAATTGGAAATCTCTATAATTACATGGATAACCTATGAATAAAAGTGGAAAACATTGTGGCAAAAGGAGAAATTGTTCGTTTTGAGCAATTTCTTCTTTTGTCACTATGTTTTCAAAAGACCGTCTGCTTTAGAGGCGTGAGAAAGCGTCTATATGAGGGAAAGACTTAACGCTATCACTGCCAAAGTTACAAAGTTCACAAAGTCGACTCTTCCATGATGAACAAAATTGAAACACTCAATTTTTGGCCCATCAGGAAATTTAGTAAAAATGTATTGTTTAAGTTGCAAACAGTATTTCCTGATTTCAGAAGAGAGAGCTCGTTACGAGTTGTCTCACATGTATCTGCCTTGCTTGAGAAAGCCTTAACCCTTTACCACATATAGATGCTTTCTGACACCTCTGCAGCAGACAACTTTCGAAAACATTCTGACAAAAGGAGAAATTGCTCAAAACGAGCAATTTATCTTTTTGCCATAATGTTTTCAACCTTTTATCAGTGATTATACTTACAATTTGAGTGATTTTCTGTGTTTTTGCCCACATAATTTCAAAGTCGTCTGCTGCAGATTTGTTGTGTTTGGGAAAGGGTTAATTGCCTTTTGCAGCGAAAGAGTAAAATCATTTCCTTTTTTTGTTTTTATAAATTAGACAAAACCACTTGGTTATTATGCATGCAAATCGTCTTCTGCTGCAGCCACTGGTACTAGAATCGGAAACTCAGGATGTTCGTGGTTTTATTTCGTTTAAAGATGCCTGAAATACTCCATTATCAAATAATACAAAATAAATCCGATCTTTTAATCTTTTAATACATTAACTCTTCCCCCCATACAACAAATATACAGCACAACACTAATGGAAAAATATGGACAATGCCTTAAATTGAAAGAGCAATTATTGAAAAGATTCGAAACAATGTGGCTAAAAGGAGAACATTTAAGATAAATGACAATTTCCAGGCTGTCCCTGTTTTCTGTTGTATTATCGACAACATATTAGAGAGACAAACGATTATACCTGTTTTGAACATTACCAATGTTTTGGTTGTTGGTAGGAACACGTGTTTGGCAGAACATACTTTAATCCTTCCCACATACAGTAAATTTGCAGCTGACGACATTGAAAACGTCTTGCGAAAGTGTGAAAAATCCCAATAATGAGAGTTGACTTATCAAATAAAGTTGAATACACTATGGCAAAATGAGAAATTGCTCGTCATGAACTTTTCTTTCTTTGCCAGAGTGTTTTCAAATTCAGAGAGAGAGAGAGAGAGAGAGAGAGAGAGAGAGATGAGAGAGAGAGAGAGAGAGAGAGAGAAGAGAGAGAGAGAGAGAGAGAGAGAGAGAGAGAGAGAGATAGAGAGAGAGAGATGAGAGAGAGAAGAGAGAGAGAGAGAGAGAGAGAGAGAGAGAGAGAGAGAGAGCGAGAGAGAGAGAAGAGAGAGAGAGAGAGATACTCCAGCTTATCTAAGACTTGCATTAACACTAAAATTGCTCACTCCTTGCAAGATAAATTAATATACCAATAGAAGCGGTAGACATTGCATACAATCACCTAAATTGTTGTTTGTAAAAACTGTTGTGAAGACAAGAATATAATACTAACAATGACCAACGCAGTGCCAGTTTTTCTTAGAATTGTATACTCGTAACATAGGATTTATCTCTTTCGCGGCGACAGGATATCTCCCTCGCTGCCGCTTCACATTTATACCGGGGATATTATGCTTTTTAGCATTTACTCTATTAAGTTGATTGAGTAAAATTTATACTGTAAAGAGCGCAGTAAAATTCTATTGAACCCATTTCCTGATTTCCCTAGACGCCTGTCATAGAACGATGAGACGAGGCGATGTCGACTATAGCGTCACTCAAAACCACCAATATCAGCGTTACCGTGGTGATGTCGTGGGTTTTCCCAGTGAAATATTGATATTGAATAAGGTTGAGTAGTTTTGCGTTTCCTCTGATTGGATTTGGCGGGGAATGGGTGTAGCTGCATTTGAGTGTCGTCGTCGTGGAAAGAAGGTTCCGTAGATCGTCAAACACACATACGTATATATTGATATGTGTATCATCAAACACACCTACGTATATATTGATGTGTGTATCATCAAACACACCTACGTATATAATGATGTGTGTATCGTCAAACACACTTACGTATATAATGATGTGTGTATCATCAAACACACCTACGTATATATTGATTTGTGTAACATCAAACACACTAACGTATATATTGATGTGTGTATCGTCAAACACACCTACGTATATATTGATGTGTGTATAGTCAGACAGACATACGTATATATTGATGTGTGTAACATCAAACACACTTACGTATATATTGATTTGTGTATCATCAAACACACTTACGTATATATCGATGTGTGTATAGTCAGACAGACATACGTTTATATTGATATGTGTATCATCAACACATCTACGTATATATTGATGTGTGTATAGTCAGACAGACATACGTATATAGTGATGTGTGTAACATCAAACACACTTACGGATATATTGATGTGTGTATCGTCAAACACACCTACGTATCTATTGATATGTGTATCATCAAACACACCTACGTATATATTGATTTGTGTATCATCAAACACACCTACGTATATATTGATATGTGTATCATCAAACACACCTACGTATATATTGATATGTGTATCATCAAACACACCTACGTATATATTGATATGTGTATCATCAAACACACCTACGTATATATTGATGTGTGTATCATCAAACACACCTACGTATATATTGATGTGTGTAACGTCAAACACACCTACGTATATATTGATGTGTGTATCGTCAAACACACCTACGTATATATTGATATGTGTATCATCAACACACCTACGTATATATTGATATGTGTATCATCAAACACACCTACGTATATATCGATGTGTGTATCATCAAACACACCTACGTATATATTGATTTGTGTATCATCAAACACACCTACGTATATATTGATATGTGTATCATCAACACACCTACGTATATATTGATGTGTGTATCATCAAACACACCTACGTATATATTGATATGTGTATCATCAAACACACCTACGTATATATTGATGTGTGTATCATCAAACACACCTACGTATATATTGATTTGTGTATCGTCAACACACCTACGTATATATTGATATGTGTATCATCAAACACACCTACGTATATATTGATGTGTGTATCATCAACACACCTACGTATATATTGATGTGTGTATAGTCAGCCAGACATACGTATATATTGATGTATGTATCATCAAACACACCTACGTATATATTGATTTGTGTAACATCAAACACACTAACGTATATATTGATGTGTGTATCGTCAAACACACCTACGTATATATTGATGTGTGTATAGTCAGACAGACATACGTATATATTGATGAGTGTAACATCAACACACTTACGTATATATTGATTTGTGTAACATCAAACACACTTACGTATATATTGATGTGTGTATCGTCAAACACACCTACGTATATATTGATGTGTGTATAGTCCGACAGACATACGTATATATTGATGTGCGTAACATCAAACACACTTACGTATATATTGATTTGTGTATCATCAAACACACTTACGTATATATTGATGTGTGTATAGTCAATCACACCTACGTATATATTTATGTGTGTATCGTCAATCACACCTACGTATATATTTATGTGTGTATTATCAAACACAGCTACGTATATATTGATATGTGTATCGTCAAACACACCTACGTATATATTGATGTGTGTATTATCAAATACACCTACGTATATATTTATGTGTGTATCGTCAAACACACCTACGTATATATTTATGTGTGTATTATCAAACACACCTACGTATATATTGATGTGTGTATCATCAAACACACCTACGTATATATTGATATGTGTATCATGAAACACACCTACGTGTATGTTGATTTGTGTATTATAAAACACACCTACGTATATATTGATGTGTGTATCGTCAAACACACCTACGTATATATTGATGTGTGTATTATCAAATACACCTACGTATATATTTATGTGTGTATCGTCAATCACACCTACGTATATATTGATGTGTGTATTATCAAACACACCTAAGTATATATTGATATGTGTATCGTCAAACACACCTACGTATATATTGATGCGTGTATTATCAAATACACCTACGTTTATATTTATGTGTGTATCATCAAACACACCTACGTATATATTTATGTGTGTATTATGAAACACACCTACGTATATATTTATGTGTGTATTATCAAACACACCTACGTATATATTGATGTGTGTATCGTCAAACACAACTACGTATATATTGATGTGTGTATTATCAAATACACCTACGAGACACAATTCACTTCTAAATACTATCTTTACGAATATTACTTCATTGACTATAGTTACTCACAAAGGTTCTTACGGAGGGTTTCCATACTTGTATTCCAATATAATCGATTACTTTGCGATCAAGACGCTAAGATAGTTTTAAATAAGTTAACAACCTCAGTTTAATCTACCTCGAAATAGAGAGACCATCTTGTTTATTTGTAAGTTATATATTTCGGTCTGACCTAAATTGAAGAGAAAACTTTTACGCATTACTTATTACTATTTTAAATTGGAACCATTTTCGTATCGTCCAAAGGAGATAGTAGGGATTGCTCAATAGTAGAACCACTACTTTTATGTCATTTTATTATATTCTAAATGTTTGAAATGTGTTTAACGCCGCTTTAATCGTATTACATAACGAATATGAGCCGTCCAGCGAGTAAACCAACAGTGTGGACTTTGCGTAAAGTATCGTCCCGGATCAGCTTAAGCAGGCCGCGCAGGCTAATCCGGGCAGACACTTTTCACCTCCGGTGGATTTTCTGTTTCAGGAATCGCTACTCTATCTATCCCCTTTAGACGGAATGTGTCGGCCGGATCAGTCTGCGCGGACAGCGCAGGCTGATCCGGTCGATACATTACGCAGATATGTATATATATGAGCCGTCCAGCGAGTAAACCAACATTGTGGACTCTGCGTAAAGTATCGACCCGGGTCAGCATAAGCATACCGTGCAGGCTTAACCCGGACAGACACATTTCACCTCATGTTGGTTTTTCTGTTACTCTATACCTCTATCCCTCTGAGACGGAATGTGTCGGCCCGGATCAGTCTGCGCGCACTGCGCAGGCTGATCTTGGTCGATACATTACGCAGGGGCCATTTTGTTAGTTTTCTCGCGGGACGGCACAATATTATTATTAAAACAAGTACTGCCGGTCGCATGCATCCAAACACCGAACCAGCCTGATTCCAGTCGGAAAGCTATCACCTCAACCCGGAACCGCTATAGAGGGAAGCCAGTACGCCCTGTTATAATCTTAAAATTCCGCTCTACAATATGTACCTTAAAGAGCCATACCATTATTTCCTCGTAGTCTTTCATTCGTTCTTGATATTACAGGTTTAAAGTAGAAATAAAAACTGAAGATCGTTTCAATAGTTTTTTCATTGGGTTCCATAAACCTTTGAACAACGTTTTATTGTTCAGTTGATGAATGTGAAAAAGAAAAATTAAATTGCGTAGTCGTTATGGTAATGCCAAGGAATATCGTAATGAAACAAAACAACGCATTGACGACGAAGTTTCGTCTCTATAGAAATTCAAAATATCTTCTATAATGAAATGAGCACATTAAGATTTCTCAATACATTCCAGTAGATCATTCTTGTTCATCCATGTCCTCAATACACTCCAGATGAAAACAGTGTATTATACCATGGTTTACCCAGGTTCTCCATACATTACAAAGGAGCAAACTGTATATCCTTATAAACCCAGTTCATCAATGCATTACAGATGTGTACATTGTTTATCCTTGTCTACCTCTGCCCTAAAAACACTCCAGATGAACACACCGCATATTCCTGTCTACCCAGGTCCTCAATACACTCCTGAGGAGCACACACTATATCCTTGTCTACCCAGGTGCAAACTAAATTACAGCGGAGCACAATGTATATTCTTGTCAACCATGTCCTCAATACACTCCAGAGGAGCACAATGTATATCATTGTCTACCAATGTCCTCAATACACTTCAGATGAGGACACTGTATATCCTTGTATACCAATGTCCTCAATACTCTCCGGGGAAGCACAATGTATACCATTGTATACCAATGTCCTCAATACACTCATCATTGTCTACCAATGTCCTCAATACACTCCAGAGAAGCACAATGTATATCATTGTATACCAATGTCCTCAATACACTCCAGTGAAGCACAATGTATATCATTGTCCACCAATGTCCTCAATACACTCCAGAGAAGCACAATGTATATAATTGTATACCAATGTCCTCAATACACTCCAGAGGAGCACAATGTATATTATTGTCTACCAATGTCCTCAATACACTTCAGATGAGGACACTGTATATCCTTGTATACCAATGTCCTCAATACTCTCCAGGGAAGCACAATGCATATCATTGTATACCAATGTCCTCAATATCTCATCATTGTCTACCAATGTCCTCAATACACTCCAGAGAAGCACAATGTATATCATTTTATACCAATGTCCTCAATACACTCCAGTGAAGCACAATGTATATAATTGTCCACCAATGTTCTCAATACACTCCAGAGAAGCACATTGTATATCATTGTATACCAATGTCCTCAATACACTCCAGAGAAGCACAATGAATATCATTGTCTACTAATGTCCTCAATACACTCCAGAGGTGCACACTGTATATCCTTGTATACCAATGTCCTCAATACACTCCAGAGGAGCACAATGTATATCATTGTCTACCAATTTCCTCAATACACTCCAGAGGTGCACACTGTATATCTTTGTATACCAATGTCCTCAATACACTCCAGAGAAGCACAATGTATATCATTGTATACCAATGTCCTCAATACACTCCAAAGAAGCACAATGTCCTCAATACACTCCACAGAAGCACAATGTATATCATTGTCTACCAATGTCCTCAATACACTCCAGAGAAGCACAATGTATATCATTGTATACCAATGTCCTCAATACACTCCAGAGAAGCACAATGTATATCATTGTCTACCAATGTCATCAATACACTCCAAAGAAGCACAATGTATATCATTGTCTACCAATGTCCTCAATACACTCCAGAGAAGCATAATGTATATCATTGTATACCAATGTCATCAATACACTCCAAAGAAGCACAATGTATATCATTGTACCAATGTCCTCAATACACTCCAGAGAAGCACAATGTATATCAGTGTATACCAAAGTCCTCAATACACTCCAGAGAAGCACAATGTATATCATTGTATACCAATGTCCTCAATACACTCCAGAGGAGCACAATGTATATCATTGTATACCGATGTCCTCAATACACTCCAGAGAAGCACAATGTATATCCTTGTCTACCAATGTCCTCAATACACTCCAGAGGTGGACACTGTATATCAGTGTCTACCAATGTCCTCAATACACTCCAGAGGAGCACAATGTATATCATTGTCTACCAATGTCCTCAATACACTCCAGAGGAGCACAATGTATATCATTGTCTACCAATGTCCTCAATACACTCCAGAGAAGGACACTGTATATCCTTGTATATCAATGTCATCAATACACGCCAGAGGAGCATAATGTATATCATTGTCTACCCATGTTCTCAATACACTCCAGAGGTGCACTGTGTATATCCTTGTATGCCAATGTCCTCAATACACTCCAGAGGTGCACAATGTATATCATTGTCTACCAATGTCCTCAATACACTCCAGAGGAGTACAATGTATATCATTGTCTACCAATGTCCTCAATACACTCCAGAGGAGCACAATGTATATCCTTGTCTACCAATGTCCTTAATACACTCCAGAGAAGCACAATGTATATCATTGTCTACCAATGTCCTCAATACACTCCAGAGGAGCAGACGGTATATCCTTGTCTACCAATGTTCTCAATACACTCCAGAGGAGCACAATGTATATCCTTGTCTGCCAATGTCCTCAATACACTCCAGAGGAGCACAATGTATATCCTTGTATACCCAGGTCCTCAATACACCCAGAGGAGCACACTGCTTATCATTGTCTACCTAGGTCACCAATACAATCCAGAGACCACACTGTATATTCTCGTCTACCAATGTCCTCAATACACTCCAGAGGAGAACACCATATTTCCTTGTCTACCCAGGTCTTCAATACACTCCTATATCAATAAGATCTTTAATAGCAAAAGTTGCTCTCGTACGACAATGTAAACATCCTTTTTTCCTGTAACATGATTAAATTATTATTATATCCAGCATATATCGTTCTTTTAAATGAATTAGTTGTTATAACTACTTACCACAATGAACTCGTATTTCCCAAATGATGACACACATCATTGTTTAGTTGTATGGTCCTTAATTCCTTTCGTACCTGATTTAATACAACATATCCCTTAACCTGTCTGACATTGTTTATTTGTATGGTCCTTAATTCCCTTCGTACCTGATTTAATACAACACATCCCTTAACCTGTCTGACATTGTTTATTTGTATGGTCCTTAATTCCTTTCGTACTTGATTTAATACAACATATTCCTTTACATTTCTGACATTGTTTATTTGTATGGTCCTTAATTCCTTTCGTACTTGATTTAATACTACATATCCCTTAACCTGTCTGACATTGTTTATTTGTATGGTCCTTAATTCCTTTCGTACCTGATTTAATACAACATATCCCTTAACCTGTCTGACATTGTTTATTTGTATGGTCCTTAATTCCTTTCGTACTTGATTTAATACAACATATTCCTTTACATTTCTGACATTGTTTATTTGTATGGTCCTTAATTCCTTTCGTACTTGATTTAATACTACATATCCCTTAACCTGTCTGACATTGTTTATTTGTATGGTCCTTAATTCCTTTCGTACTTGATTTAATACAACATATTCCTTTACATTTCTGACATTGTTTATTTGTATGGTCCTTAATTCCTTTCGTACTTGATTTAATACTACATATCCCTTAACCTGTCTGACATTGTTTATTTGTATGGTCCTTAATTCCTTTCGTACTTGATTTAATACAACATATCCCTTAACCTTGCTGACATTGTTTATTTGTATGGTCCTTAATTCCTTTCGTACTTGATTTAATACAACATATCCCTTAACCTTTCTGACATTGTTTATTTGTATGGTCCTTAATTCCTTTCGTACTTGATTTAATACAACATATCCCTTAACCTTGCTGACATTGTTTATTTGTATGGTCCTTAATTCCTTTCGTACTTGATTTAATTCAACATATCCCTTAACCTTTCTAAAATTGTTTTTTAAATCCAAAATCACCACCAACACAATTACACATTTGATAATTTGATGTTTTGTTCTCTAAATTCTTGCAGACCTTCTATACCCGAGAATTTGTCATTGAATATAACCAGGTGACTGGCAATCTGTGACGTCATCATCATTTAATTAACGACACGTTCAAATTAGACAGCAAATGAAAACATCTGCTTGTTTACTAAAATGGATGTATTTGTTAGCGAGAGGTCCAAGACATGTAGGAATTATTACTTTTATTTTGGATACTAAATAAAATAGGTAATTATTTACGATATTCTCTCTGAAACGGTGTGCTATCATTGTTTTCTGATCGCATCTGACAAGAACTGCATGGTAGTGCACGTGTAGCAAATATAACTCACGGGACATACAGACAGCAGTATGAACGATGAACGAATATACAAAATTAACAACTGATAAATAAATTACTGAAACACTCAAATTTGCAATTGACAATGTAATCATGCTTGAGGTTTTCAAAAGCATTGGATTCATATATATATCGAGGGCTTGGCGTGAAACGGTTGCAACTAAAATTGGTATTCTTTTACCAAGGTGAATGACCTCGCCATAAAGTCTTTATAAGCGTTCAATCATTTTTCTTGGTAAACAATGGAAATTTAGGTGCCATTGCTCGTTCTGAGCAATGGCACCTAAATTTGTATTGTTTACAAAAGGGTCAAAATTGCCCCTAAACCAAGGTTTTCAAAATAGGTTTTTAGTTACAACCGTTTCACGCTAAGCCCTCGATATGTACTGGTGTTTTTTGTTACATTTGAAGTGTAAAGAGCAGTTTTAAAATATTCGACATTCAAAGAAAAGAATATGAACCAGAAATCGGACTGAAAAAACAAACCTAACAAACTACACTGTATGGATAAGAGACCTGACCTATCATAAGCAATCACCATTTCATTTCATACTATATTCTAATCAGTCTACGTCAACATTATTTCTAAATAAATAAAACCAATTCTGTGGAGCACTTGTTGAGCTATTTTCGTATAAATAAACATATTGAAACCAATATGATACTATTAATTAAAGTCTCCATAGAAATCGGATTTTATGGGGATTTCCAACAAAAAAGAACCATCACCTTTCAAAGAAAGACGATTAGAACTTGCAAAAAATGGACATTATACAAGTAAATGACACACACGCTATGAATACGAACGATTTCCTTTGAGTACATTGCATTGATACTTGTGTCATTCATTCTACAATAATCCACCATTTTGTTAACAAAAGGGGCTATCTAATGAGACTGTTTAACTCTTTCACGGCCGGATTTCATAAAGTCGACTCATCCATGCTGACAACAGGACCACTCCATGTTCCGTCCAACAGAAAATATTAGTAAAATTTAATGTATAAGTGGCAAACGATGCAGATTTCAGGAGAGACAGCTCGTTACGAGCTGTCTCTCCTGAATTCGCAGTGTTTGCCAAAGTCTTTAATTTCCTTCGGCAGCGAAAGGGCTACGTATCCTATATCTCCGCTTCGTTGTCACAATTATTGTTGTGCTTGTTACATAGATGCCACTTGCAGAGACGGTTTTAAAAACACAATCGGTTTTTGAATGAGAGAAATGTCATATTTCCTGCATTGTTTTATAATGCGTATCAAATTTAATCTTCCAATTTTCAAGATATTTTTAAATGCAGACAATAAGATTAATGCTATATAATAAGAGATGGGCTCTTAAAGCATGGTTGAAAAGTGAGAAAACCCACCTCTGTTATAACAGTAACAGTTATCATACATTTATTTCAATTTCACAATTCTTTCTTCTGAAATTCTAAAGATGGTTTTATAACAAAACAAATTTTTTATTTCCTTTCGTTGCTTAACGACTTTTATACGAGCGACATGTGTCTGTTATCAGTGCCACCTCGTAGGTTTAGTGGTAGAACGACCGCCTCGGGTGCGGGAGCGCGCGGGTTTGATCCCTGACGGGTCATTAAAAAATGACTTTCGTCAGTAAAAGTTTCTATCATTGAGTTAGTCGATTAAGGGTTTTATTTCACCTATATGTCTATGTTGTCACTATTAGCAATAAGTTTCAACATTTCAAAATGTTATATCTCCATCTGGAGTTCATCACCTTTAGTGAGATTGACCAATGGGGGTAAGTTCAAAAATCACATGTATGTGCATGTTATTAGCAATTGAAACGTTCCTGCTACCGATGATTCAATCGTTATTATTTCCCCGCAAGCCTGAGCATGAAGCAGGGAAGTCTGTTCGAGCAGTTGTATTAGTTTTGCCCCGGGCGGGGGTCGAATCCGATCTCACTAGGCGGACGGTTCAACTACTAACACTCTATGAATGGCGCTTAGATGATGCTACACTACCATATTTAAACATATTTCATTCGTCGTGTTGTATGAATTTGCGCCGGAAAATGTATATATGAATATATAGTATTAAAGGTTACAAAACAAGTCTAATTTTAAATGCAAACTTTTAAGTAGACCTTAAATAAGAAATTTCTTGTTTTGCCATATTTTCTGTGTTCCTTTTCGATTTATATGTTATCGTATTATTTCTTCAATTTATGACTGGCGCGTGGATGATGTTACACTACCATATTTTAACATGTTAAATCCGCTAAAGTGTAAAGGAATATATAAAATATTACACACCAGTACTATTTTAACTGCAATATACATTAAGCAGTATATATGTCCTTAAATTAAAAAAAACATTCTGTTTTCTGCGTTTCTTTTCGATTCATGAGTTGTCATGTTAATTCTTCAGGCACGCGTTTTTCTTTTCGTGTGTCATTAATATTTATTCATATCTATATATCATACATAACATGTTTCGCTCGTTTTAAACAATGTCTCGTTCTACAATACAAAATAATCCCATCCCCGACACACACACTTTTTAACGCCATTACAGAAGACTACGTTTTAAAATATTGTCGCGACAATGTTTTAAAATTTATATAAAAGGTATACTTACAATTTACCAGCTATGGCATGTTAACTATTTCACTGCCGAATCTCACAAAATCGACTCTTCCATGTTGAAAATGGGACCACTCCATTTTAAGTCCAACAGGAAATTTGGTAAAATTGAATGTCTAAGCAGCAAACAATGCAGATTTCAGGAGAGACGGCTCATTTACGACCTGTCTCACTTCAATCTGCAGTGTTTGCAAAAGTCGTTAATTGCCTTTGCCAGCGAAAGAGATAAGCTTCAGATTTTGAAATAGCATATCCAACGATAATAACAGTATTTATAGTCTAAGTATAATCATTACTACTGCTATCATCTGAATCAAAGCCCTTTGACGGAGGGGCGGTCAATAAGAATGTCAGCCCCAGTAATACCTTTGCTGAAACCGTAAGAGCCGGCTAAATGAGTCAAAACGATTGGAGTCAATACAACTCTTGAGCTCCATACCTTATATATATATATATTATGTCGATGTTTAGCACTCCAATTGGAGTCATTGCAACTCTTGAGCTCCAGCAGGTAGGTTGGTACAATTGGAGTCAATGCAACTCTTGAGTTTCAGCAAGTGGGTTGGTACAATTGGAGTCAATGCAACTCTTGAGTTCAAGCAGGTAGGTTGGTACAATTGGAGTCAATACAACTCGTGCGTTTCAGCAAGTGGGTTGGTACAATTGGAGTCAATGCAACTCTTGAGTTCCAGCAGGTATGTTGGTACCATTGGAGTCAATGCATCTCTTGAGATCAAGCAGGTATGTTGGTACCATTGGAGTCAATGCATCTCTTGAGATCAAGCAGGTATGTTGGTACCATTGGAGTCAATGCATCTCTTGAGATCAAGCAGGTATGTTGGTACCATTGGAGTCAATGCAACTCTTGAGCTCCAGCAGGTATGTTGATATAGTTGGAGTCAATGCAACTCTTGAGTTTCAGCAAGTGGGTTGGTACAATTGGAGTCAATGCAACTCTTGAGTTCCAGCAGGTATGTTGGTACTATTGGAGTCAATGCATCTCTTGAGGTCAAGCAGGTATGTTGGTACAATTGGAGTCAATACAACTCTTGAGCTCAAGCAGGTGGGTTGCTACAATTAGAGTTAATGCATCTCTTGAGTTCCAGCAGGTGGGTTGGTATAATTGGAGTCAATGCATCTCTTGAGTTCCAGCAGGTTGGTTTGTATAATTGGAGTCAATGCATCTCTTGAGTTCCAGAAGGTGGGTTGGTATAATTGGAGTCAATGCAACTCTTGAGCTCAAGCAGTAGGGTTGGTACAATTAGAGTCAATGCATCTCTTGAGTTCCAGCAGGTGGGTTGGTATAATTGGAGTCAATGCAACTCTTGAGCTCAAGCAGGTGGGTTGGTACAATTGGATTCAATGCAACCCTTGAGCTCCACTAGGTAGGTTGGTACAATTGGAGTCAATGCAGCTCTTGAGCTCCATATCTTGTATGTTGATTTTTAGCAGCCAAACCATGACCCTTGCTTGAACCGATAGAGCCAGCTAAATGGGTATGAACAATTGGAGTCAATGCAAATCTTGAGTTCCAGCAGGTATGTTGGTTTTAATTGGTTTCATACTGTATATTTCTTTTATCTCGATGTTAATATAAGGAAGGAAACTCACAAACAAGTATGTATCAAGGAATACACGGGGTTATCAACAACGTTATCGATTATGTATCCTCATTGTTCAAAACGGCGTAAAACCGCAATCAATCAATCAAACAGTTTGAGAAAGATTAGTTGCATTGCGATTTTTTTCTTTATGTTTACTTAACCCTTTCCCACATATAATACATTTACGGCATCTGCATAAATGAGAGATATATTATTAAATACTTTATATCATTAAAACTCTTTAATAATCGAATATTCGACCACTTGGTCTTTATTAAGACTTCGATTATTAAAGAGTTTTATTGATATCAAGTATTTTACTGACTTTCTTCCCTTTGGAAGACATAATGTACAAAGTATTATTTAATAGTTTGGAAAAATATTGTGGCAAAAAGGAGAAATTGCTGGTTTTGAGCAATTCCTTCTTTTGTCACAATGCTTTCAAAAGTCGTCTGCTGCAGAGGCGTCAGAAAGCGTCTATATGTGGGAAAGGGTTAATAACATATTCCCGGAGACAGCTGATGATCACGTGAACCCTTTGTATGATGTATAAACGGTATTGGACGCCTTTGTTTCAAATGTCTTTTGAAAACATTAAATCATTTGTTAGTTATGCTATATCAACAATCTCATTAAAATCATCTCCTATTAACGCTACGCATTTGGTCAGAATGACCGTCAGATCGTGTACTTTAGTCAGATTGACCGTCAGATCGTGTACTTTAGTCAGATTGGCTATATCAATTGGTGTCATCATTGAGGCCTTTTGCGCTTATAGGCAATTTTACGCTATAAGACCGGATCTCTTACACCAGACCGGATCTCTTGATAAGGGGCGTTTTGCATGTTCCTAATTCCTTATTTGACCTTCAAACCTATGTTGTGGGTACTTAAAAGAATCGTCTCATTCTCCTAACCTTTGTTGTGGGTACTCAAAATAATCGTCTAATTCTCCAAACATATGTTGCCGGTACTCAAAAGAATCTTTTACTTCTCCAAACCTATGTTGTGGGTACTCAAAAGAATCTTCTTATTCTCCAAACCTATGTTGTGGGTACTCAAAAGAATCGTCTTATTCTCCAAACATAGGTTGTGGGTACTCAACAAAATCGTCTCGTTCTCCAAACATAGGTTGTGGGTACTCAAAAGAATCTTCTTATTTTCCAAACATATGTTGTTGGTACTCAAAAGAATCGTCTCATTGAGACGATTCTTTCGAGTACACATACCATAGGTTTCAATGAGTTCTAACAGAGATATCGTGCAAGCAAGATATGTTTCATTATCCAGTACTCTGCTGTGCCACGCCCCATCGCCAATACTGAGATTCAAAACGTCAATTACATGTTGAATGTTCGACCAGATGAAGAAATATCGTGAGGTTCATATAAAAACAGAGAAAAACTATATTACATATATTAAAATTTATTTTCACGCTATTCATATAGAACAATCATATTTTATTATATACAGAACAGTAGTATATAAACAGCTTTTTTTCTTTTTAATAACAAATGCCCACGCATAAACCCCATACCAAATGTTTGACAAGACAAAATAAAGAATAGGCAGTTAGAAATACATATGTCTTAACCCTCCGTGGTTATGCCATATGTATGTGGATACAGTCGCTTCAAAACGCCCTCTGCAGCAGACGACTTTTAAAAACGTTGTGGCAAAAAGACAAATTGCTCAAAACGAGCAATTTCTCATTTTGCCTAAATGCTTCAAATTGTATACAATAATAATTATTTCATTTATAGCGTTTTCATATTTTGGACTAGATAGTTTGAAAGCCTTCTACTGCAGAATTGATGTATGTTGGAATGGGTTAACGGCAGGTTGGCAGATGTGAACCACCTGTCTGAATGCAGATGAGCCGTCCCGCGAGAAAACCAACAGTGTGGACTCTGCGTAAAGTATCGACCCGGATTAGCCTAAGCATACCGCGCAGGCTAACCCGGACAGACACTTTTCACCTTCTGTGGATTAACTGTTTCAGGAATCACTACTCTATCTATCCCCCTTAGACGGAATGTGTCGGCCGGATCAGTCTGCGCGGACAGCGCAGGCTGATCTGGTCGATACATTACGCAGATATATTGATATGAGCCGTCCCGCGAGAAAACCAACAGTGTGGACTCTGCGTAAAGTATCGACCCGGATTAGCCTAAGCATACCGCGCAGGCTAACCCGGACAGACAATTTTCACCTTCTGTGGATTAACTGTTTCAGGAATCACTACTCTATCTATCCCCCTTAGACGGAATGTGTCGGCCGGATCAGTCTGCGCGGACAGCGCAGGCTGATCTGGTCGATACATTACGCAGATAAATTGATATGAGCCGTCCCGCGAGAAAACCAACAGTGTGGACTCTGCGTAAAGTATCGACCCGGATTAGCCTAAGCATACCGCGCAGGCTAACCCGGACAGACAATTTTCGCCTTCTGTTGATTTTCTGTTTCAGGAATAATAACTCTATGCCTCTATCCCCCTGAGACGGAAAGTGTCGTCCCGGATTAGCCTACCTGATCTGTATCGATACATAACGCATAGTATATCATGTTGCTTTGAACTTTTAATCATAGTTAACGATCTAAGGAGAAGTTTTTATTACGATAAACTAAATGTTAATGCCTTGGTCAAAATACAGTTACAATTGATTGTAAAGAGACTTAATTAAAGTTAATTTAAAAGGATATATTTATTTTCAATATTTTACGTATTTGGATAATCATAATTGCGATGTTATCATAAGCACCTACTGGTCCTTAATAATATATAATAATGGCATTCGGAACATCTGTTTGCAATAAGATGTTAGCAATACCGTGAATCTGCCCTGATTCGCCTGTGACTATATTGTTTGAATGTTCATCAAGACGCCTTTTCGCTTGACGATAACTCCTTGAATATATATTGTACATAATGTATACACATATATTTGTATATCCTTTAATTAACCTTGAATGTAAATATACACACACATAGATGTGTATATTCTTCTCTGGCAATATTTATCTTTAAATATACATGACTATATACACATAGATGTGTATATCTTTTAATTTACATTGAATATACTTATATAAACACATATATGTATGTATTTCCTTTAATCATCTTTGAATATACACATCTATATGCACACAAATATATATGTTTATCCTTCTCTGGCAATATTTATTTTTGAATATAAATATATGCATATTCTTTAATCACCCTTGAATATACATATATACACATATATATCTGTAAATCTTTTAATCAACCTTGAATATATATACACAAACACCTTTCTTTGTATCCTTTAATCACCATTGAATATACATGTATTATATACACATATATATGTATATCCTGTAATCATCTTTGAATATACACATCTATATGCACACAAATATATATGTTTATCCTTCTCTGGCAATATTTATTTTTGACTATTTTTGAATACAGATATATGCATATCCTTTAATGACCCTTGAATATACATATATATATATATACATATATATCTGTAAATCTGTTAATCAACCTTGAATATACATATATACACACATATTTCTGTGTATCCTTTAATCACCATTGAATATACATATATACACATGTATTTCTGTAAATCCTTTTATAACCCTTGAATATACATATATACACATACATTTATGTGTATCCTTTAATCATCCAAAAAATCGAAACAAAAAATTCAAAGATGTGTATAAAATAGTAAGAGTAAACTGAAATAAACATTCACATGGCATCATTTATAACACCTGTACCTGGGTCACAACAACCGAACTAGTAGGGCAAGGCATGCACACTAATGGCGGCGCTCTTTCGAAATGGTGTAGTAAGCGAAATGCTACAAAGACAAACTCTTTTTGGACGATCCAGTCAGAAAGAAGTTTGCTTCATTAGTGATGTATTGATTCAAACGTCGTTTTAACACATGACAATACAATGCTTGTATCCGATCTGATTTACCCATCTTTCTTTATATGTCACACGTGTAATATAACATGACCGAATCACTATTTTATATCTATCGGTTATGAAAATATATTTTTGTGTGAATAGTTAATTAAGTATTACATGTTGGGACAATTTTCTGACAGCGAAAAACAGATAAAACGAATCTGACATTCGTTGTCATTTCATAAATTATATGAGGCTCGCTTAATAATAAATGTCTTGAACTCGTTTAATAAAACTTTATATGAAATAACAACTCATGTCGGATCCTATATATATTGGTCCGCCCGTAAAGGTTACGAAAAGCAGGTGCAAATTTATTAATTTACTATACAGTCTGTGCTGAAGATAATCTTGGAATAGCAATATCCTGTCTTTTAGCAACCACACTTTGAGTTTTCTAATTACTCAATTTCTAAATAAATCAACCTGTAAGTAAAGACCACACGTGAAAAAGACAGACTGTTGCCTTCCCATGGCTGGTCTTTATACACAGGTTTCACTGTATATGCAATAGCGATATATAAACGGAGGGGACCAATACAGACGCTATTGTTGGTTCTCAACCCAGAACTACAAATTTACTATAGTATGACGGGTACCAGACTACATTTGTTGACGGTTTATGCCAGATGCACTAATTTACT
The DNA here is from genome assembly GCA_031761405.1 of Serripes groenlandicus. Classification (NCBI taxonomy): domain Eukaryota; kingdom Metazoa; phylum Mollusca; class Bivalvia; order Cardiida; family Cardiidae; genus Serripes; species Serripes groenlandicus. The sequence goes on from JASEVX010000002.1 coordinate 36,435,603, forward strand.
ATAGTTCGGCGGGAACCAGACTAAGTTTCACCCTTACTCGGAAACTCCTCACCCATTACGCAGTATAAACAATTTCGCTTCAAATGATAACAAAGGTACAGTTAATTTGGGCACGTGACACACTTTGCGGATAGACCATGTTGACTCAGAGCTATAGATAAGGGGCGTTTTGTATATTCTAAAATCCTTATTTGACTTTCAAACCCTATGTTGTGGGTTGAAAACATTGCGACAAAAACGAGAAATCGTTCCTTTCTCTATTTGCGACAAGGTTTTCAACTCTAACGTTCAACGTTCATTGATATGTTTTTCCCAAGATGTTTTTCAAAGTCGTCTGCTGCAGATGTGTTGTATGTGGGAAAAGGGTTAATGCAATAAAACAATTTGTTATCACAACACGAATTACTTATAACCCGCCCCACACAACCCACAACACAATGTAGATTCGGAATCCGCCGTGGTCGAGTGGTTAGCGTCTGGAATTTGAAACCGGGTGTCCCGGGTTCGATACCCAGTCGCGGTACGAATTTCATGTTGGAGTGCTCTTGGGCAAGGCACATTTTCTAGCCTAGTACTGGTATGTTTACTCAGGGATCATGAATAAGTGAACTGTCGCCGTGATATAACTGAACTAATGTTGAAAGTGGCGTAAAACTCCAATAAAACAAAAAAAACAAACAATCAATGTAGATTCGAATAACACTAGTGTACATAGTAAAACCACAAGTACATCGTACTTAGTAAACGGTATCAATGACACTCTACATCCATTTTAACTCTTAATTAACTGTCGCACATAATAGATACTCACATACGGTTGATAAATGACTAGAACTTTACGATGACTAGTTAAAACAAGACGAAAACTATGCACCCTGTATTTATGTACATATATATCTTCTTCCTTATACATCAACGGCCGCGGATTACAATGGAACTACCAGTGTTCGCGAATGGCACAGTATGCGCCTTATCCAGTTATTCGTTTAAATGTGTAGACTTAATCAGAACGGACACTTTTCCTTGCGCCTGTCGTTAACCGGTTGTGTAAGACGCTGGCTGAATCGAACCTACATGCAGTGATAACCTATCTCTGATAAGTCGCATACGTATGCAGTTATAAACATATCTGTGATAAGTTGAATACGTATGCAGTTATAAACATGTATGTGATAAGTTGCATACGCATGCAGTTATAAACATATATGTGATAAGCCGCACACACATGTCAAATAAACGTGTGTGTGATAAGCTGCACACGCATGCATTGATAAACGAATCTTTGATAAGTCACACACGTATGCCGTTATAAACGTGTTTGTGATAAGCAGCATACGCATGCATTGATGAACGTACATGTATCTGTGATAAGTCACATACACATGCCGTGATAAAGGTATCTGTCATTTTTTTCTATAAAATCTCATTTCATAATTCATCGACTCATGTTTCCTGTTAATTCACATTGTAGCCTCCTCATAGTCTTACATGTATCTTATGTAATTGATTACTGGTTCCTGGTTTGTATCATAATTCACATGTTTATGTTTTGTATTAGTACACTTCCACATGGTTGGGGTTTGGCCCATAGTCCGGATATACTCGTGAATTTTCGCTTAGTTCCGGCGGCATCATTCGTGGAACCATTGGACCTATCATCATCGGCGGCATCCCGTCCATCGGTAACAAGTGACCGTTCATTGCATTATTCGGGGACCGCCGATCCAAGAAACCCCCATTGTTCATAATACCACCATAGGGACCCCAGGAATCCATGGGCGGGGTGCCCGGGGGCCCATGAGGCCCGTGGTTGCCCATAACTTGCTCATGATCCATAGATCCCGAGAATATATCACTTGAAAGTCTACCACTGTGCACTGATCCGGGTTCAAGGTCATCGAGATCAGCTGAAAAGAGAGAGGGGTAAAGTAATGTATTCCACTAGATGTATTTGTATGTATCGAAGGTAAATGTATAAATGGGACTTCTTGCTATGGAACTAACTGTTGTAGCGACGTGGACGAGCGTTTGCCTTCGGATCAAAAGGTCCAAGGATCTTTTATATTACTTGTATATTATATTAAATTATCCAGATATGTCATTATCCTAGGGATGTTTTCAAAGCAGTTGACTTTATTAAGTACACTGTCAGACAATCGCATTAAACTCAGACCTTAACTTCGCTCGCTCGTGTATACATCTGATGACAGCCACATCCTGGTCGACTAAAATTGACATTTGCCTTAGCCATTCAAATTGTCGCTTACATAATCGTTCGATATAAAACAGTTAAGATAACCCATGTTTATGCTACCCTAGATATTAAACAACAAACAAAACACCATTGACCAGAAGTGCAATCAGGTTTAACGTGTTCGAAGTCGTTTGGTAGAATGACCAGTCTTCAACACAAAATCAATAAATATGACCGCCTAACCGGTTCATTGAAAGATCCCGTACAAAACATGTGAATAAACAATTTTGACCCGATGGTATCCGATACACGTAAAGACAAAAAGAGAAGCGTGGACTGCATCGTGCAATTTCATTGGAGAAAACCCCGATCACGTGCTAGTGTTACTTTAAGACGACCTATTATGCGGTGTCGTCAGATCCAATACAAAGAAGTTTGGTCTGGTTTCGAATGAGATTGACGGGTCAGTTACACGGTTTATCTCCCAATCAACATTAAGGCGAACTGATATAATATATAATACGCTTGTGCTGCTTGCATTGCCCATTCCCACATGCAGATATGTTGTATGTGTGAAAGTGTTGACAAAACATGAGCTCAATCAGAGGTGAACTATAAACCATATGATGACACAATGGACAGAGACTTGATACAAATCGTCTTGTTTTTATACGTAAGATAACGGGATATTGATTCGCTAAATGATGGACCATCTATAAATAAAGTATAATAAGTAATGAATGAATGAATGTATAATCTTTTATGGCGCATCGACAGCTAAGGTCATTTAGCGCGCAATTAAATTTAATTATTCATGATCCCTGGGTAAACAAACCAGTACTAGGCTAGAAAATGTGCCTTGCCCAAGGGCACTCCACCATGACCGTAGTGCCGCGACTGGGGATCGAACCCGGGACACCCGGTTTCGAAATCCCCGACGCTAACCACTCGACCACAGCGGATTCCTGTATAATAAGTAAAAGCTCAGCTCAGTCAACATGCTTTCCGCCGATTGACAAAGTCATTGTGACTAGCCTCATTCGTCATCCATCAATAGGCTAAAACGTCGCTGTGGGTTTGTTTGTTTGTTTGGAGTTTAACGCCGCTCCCAACAGCTTTGGTCATATCACGGCGGTCAGTGCACCTACCCATGTTTTCCTGGTGAGAGGCAATGGAAAACATCGCCCGAAAGAATGTCGCCGCAACCGGGTATCGAACCCGTGACCTCCAGATCACGAGTCAGATACGCTACCAATTGAGCTACCCGGCCGGGTCGTCGCTGTGGGATTGTAGCTGGTGACATGGAAGGAATGTGGGGACAATCCAGGAAACACATAGTTTGGCTACACATGTAACTGACCGCCGTTCAATAACTACACTACTCTTGAACTTTTTTCGACATACTGATGCTTCTGCAGCACACGACTTTTAAAAAACATTTTGGCAAAAGGAGAAGTTGCTCATAAAGAGCAATTTAACCTTTATCCCAAAATGTTTTCAATTTTCTTTTCAATAATTTTACTTTCATCTATAGAGATTTTCCACCTCTTTTCCATGATTGTTTTCAAAGTCGTCTGCTGCAGCTGCGTTATATGTGGGAAAAGGTTAAACATTCTCTGCTATAGAATCGTCAAACGTCGTCTGTATCGGCGAACAGTTTGACTAGTAAAGTTTCAAGATGTAAATGTAGTAGATAGATATTGTCTGTTTTCAGTTAACCCTTTCCCACATATAGACGCTTTCTGACGCCTCTGCAGCAGGCGGCATTTTGAAAACATAGTGACAAAAGAAGAAATTGCACAAAACGTGCAATTTCTCCTTTTGCCACAATGTTTCCCACTTTTTGTCATAGGTTATCCATTCAATTATGGAGATTTTCTATGTTTTGACAAAAATATGTTCAAAGTCGTCTGCTGCAGAATTGTTGTATGAGGGAAAGGGTTAAGCGAACGTTTAATCAAACGGGATATGACTGATGACGTCATTATACGTACCATGGTAATCATTTAGTCCGTCTTCAGAACGATCATCGCTCAGAGAACTGTCGATGTCGCCATTCTTCTTCAGTTGACGCAGGTACGGACTCCATCGTTGTCTGCCGGCGTCCTTCTTCAGTCGTTTTTCCTTTGCTCTCCTAAAAACAATAAGAGATACTTCGTTATTGTATGTGCCATCGTCGATGTGTAATACGGGTTAAACCTTTTCCCACGTGCATACGCTTTCTGACGCCTCTGCAGCAGACACCTTTTGGAATGAACTATAATGAGCATTCCCCCCCCCCCCCCCTTTTTGCCACAATTTTTTTTGAACTCTTTTAACGAATTATCATTCAATGAATAGACAATTTTCGTATTATTGGCTAGATATTTTTGAAATTGTTCGGCGCAGATTTGTTATATGTGGGGAAGGTTGATATTTATCCGAGATTAAGACTTATTACACCAATAGAGGATTTTAGGATGCTACATGTATAATGACTAGTGGTCGATCAATGGAGATAAAGATAAGACTGTGCTCGTCGAACACTCTCGAGTGTAGCTTGTCGTATGACCTGATCGTTTGTTAGCAACAATGAGGTCAGAATATATGGTAGAAGTACAACTAAATATAAATAACACACATGTATGTGTTTGAAACTCAATGCAAAGATGATGATAATGCTTCGATGTCGGCGTGAATTAGTTTTTCATGGCGATAAAACGTCACAATATACAACATTAATTAAACTATTGGAAGTGCGCGGAATGTTACTAGCAAGGCTATGTCAGCACTGTAGGGAGGTTTTCTTAGCATATAAAGTGTTTAATTTATAGACAAAGACATTTAAGAGACTTTGCAATGTGGAGATGCGAAAAGGAGGTTGTAAATCAAGTTTATCGACCGGAGTTAGACGGATGAAAATGGTAAATTAGTGCAAAAGTTATCTCCCATGACAAAGCTTTGATGTTGCATTGGTATATGACTCTAACCGGGAATGCAATGTTTGTCATTCAAAGCCCATGACCAGGAAAGTATTTAGCATTCTGAAATAATCTCTATATCTCTATTTCTCAGCGAGACGATTCGTTTGAGTACTCACAACATAGGGATTGGTTGCGTAATAAGCAGTATATAGTGGGGAAAAGACCAGTTCACAACCACTTATCTAGATTGATTGATCGATTGGGGTTGATCTCCGTTTTCAACAATTGTTCAGTCATATCACGGCGGCCAGTTCACCTTATCATGCATTTATTGACTTTCTCATAACAGTACTCAAAACAACATACTTTCCTAGCAACTGGCTGTTTTTTTTTCTTCACATAGACTGAAATGCGAATGACGCATGTCACAGTTATTTGTGTAAAACTTCTGAAAAAATATTTGCCGAGGTGTGATTCGAACTCCCAACCCATGGATTGACGGGCCCGAGTCACTACCAACTGAGCTCGGTTGATCTAGACTTCTGTTTATTATATGAGTACTACTAACCTGTTTTGAAACCAGACTTGCACCACCCTCATGTCAAGGCCCGTCTCGGCGCTGAGCTGTTCGCGGACGTGTCGAGCAGGTTTTGGACTTTCATTGTACGCGCGCTTTAAAGCCTCGAGTTGTTTGGCGGTAATAGTCGTTCGGGGTCTTTTACTAGCATCGTCTAAAGTGTAGTCACCGAAATTCTCTGAAAATGAGAATCAATGGATATGAAAATCATTGGATATGATATGAAAATCATTGAATATGAAAATCATTGGATATGAAAATCATTGGATATAAAAATCATTTGATAACATTAAAAATAAAATAAATTTTTAATCTTTTTATTAGTATTTCTTTGTTCAATTTGTATCATATTTTAAACCGTTTCATGATATAATATTTTTTCAAAAATAAAATTTAATAAGTTTGATATCTAAACATGAAAGATTCAAACAATGATTAAATGGATTAAAGAACAACGCTTCGGTCAAACAACTGCTTTTATTTGTATATGTAGCAATGATTATAGAATGCTATAATAAAACGTATGCATATGTTTATATTATAGGATGTAATAACATATATGTTATAACTACATGAATCAAGCGTTATGAAATGTTATAACATAGTTTCTGCCTATGTGTATATGTAAATCTTTACCTTTTTAATTTAAACTTATTTATTTTACATCGATTGCGAAACAAGCTTTAAGCTTATATTAATCACGCTCGATGTCTGCTTCCTGTAACCAGTAATTGCACTGTTTGTGTGTAAAAATCCCTTTACCTTTTTCATAATATAGTATACTTCTATCAAAATTATTCAAAACATGATGGGAAAAGGTTTTATATAAACCACATTAAAGTTCCCAAATGTTTCATTCTCGTATATTTTAAATACAAGCAGCTCTTAAAATATCATATCAGATAAACGGTCAAACATATGCTGCATGAAACTGTTCTATGATGTAAATATAAGTGTTATGGGCCGGTGTCCTTATGTCAATACACTATTGTAATTGTAATTGTCATTGTGTCGTAGTTTAAGTCGCACGCTTGGTAAATTACCAGAACTGCTATTACACATCAGCGTAAAAGTCATAAGCACCAATATGAGAAACAATCCTATTACCATGTTCGAAGTGTGTGGTATGGCCCGATCGGGGTTCGAACCCGGTTCTCTCACTCTAAAGATCGACACACTAAACACTTTCACCACCGAGTCGGTTCAAACAAGTGCTAAAAATGACAAATCGACGGTTCCGTTAAGTTCCATCCACTTGATTAATTCCCTAAATTACCTCTTGCTTTTGCGCTCTCGTAATCCGATTTGCAGACGAGTTTTTTGTCCTCCATGAGATAAAACTCGTCCCCGGTGTTCAATTGTCGGCTGCACATTAAGCATGCGAAACATTCCAAATGGTAGACGTTGTCTTGAGCTCGTCGTACCACCTCTGTCGGCGGGATGCCCTTCTCGCAGCCCGCACATTTAGTCCCGAAATGCCTGGAAAACACAGAGACATTGACATCTTTATTCAAATTCAGAATGTTAACCATTTCCCCCCACACATACAAACGCAGCAAACGATTTTTGAAAACATTGTGACATTGTGACAAAAGCAGAAATTGCTCATAACGAGTAAATTTATTTTTTGTCACAATGGTTTCAACTCAATTTTATAATTAAAATATTCATTTATTGAGATTTTTCACATTTTGACAATATGTTGTTCCAAGTTGTCTGTTTCTGAATTGTTGTATGTGGGGATTGGTTAATCAGATGATTACAATATGATATGTATAAGTATGATTAACACAAAACAGCAAATGACAAAGTACTCAATATATATAACACTTTTATCTTTGTGTTTGAACAAAGGCAATCGATAACTTCATCTCTGCTCCAAGAAAAAGGAAGCCTGTGTCATTTGTAATTACTGTGGAGAAAGGCGGATCTGCGCATGATAAGTAAACATATATTGTCTTTGTAAACCAGTTCATAGTATGCATCTTTAGAAATACGTCTTATATCTTAATTTGTTTTAATATTTAGTTGTAATATCAGATTAAGAAATTTATATTTTGCATGGGGAAGAATTTATATACGTTTAAAGTAACTTGTTTTCTAATCCATGCTGTTAACCCTTTCCCTCATATAGACTCTTTTCTGACGCCTCTGCAGCAGACGGCTTTTTGAAAACATAGTGACAAAAGAAGAAATTGCTCAAAACGAGCAATTTCTCCTTTTGTCACAATGTTTTCCACTTTTAGTCATAGGTCATCCATTGAATTATAGAGATTTTTCTATTTTTTGACAAAAATATGTTCAAAGTCGTCTGCTGCAGAATTGTCGTATGGCGGAAAGGGTTAAATTAATCGATAGTATGTATAACTAACTTGAAAATAGCTAGGTATAATTCATGTGAATAAAATATTTGTTAAACTAAACTTGTTTTAAGATTATGTTCTATCGACATCAATTCAATTCACTTTTTCACCATTGCCTATAAGTTGTTTCGGTGTGTTCTGTTTCGTCCGGGTTTATGTGTATGCGGGCCTTAAAACCCCATTCATTTTAGCATTCATTGTATCATTAATTAATTAATTCATTTATTCCTTCATTCCATCAGAGAAAAAAAAACACTTTCTGTCCTTGGTTAGGTTGCTTTCTCTACGCCTAGAAAGATTCAGTTTATTGTTGTATAATGAAGAACACGGACTCAATCACCTCAATTTGTGACGAATACTTCCTTCAAATGAAATACTTCACATGTCGTCAACGATCGGTCAATCGCTCCGATCTTATATAGCTCTCGAGATGTTGCAGTAGTGCGTGAATGGGCATGACTTATCCTGAGAAAAAGTAGGCTCGTAATACGAAGCGGCAACCAGACAACAACAACAAAAAAAGGGCAAAGAAAACCTGGAAAACTCTGGATTTTATCAACCATTCATTGCATCCCATTGACGGTACGTTTATTTTTCCATATGTAGGATTTTACACCAAAATTGTTTATTTCTTGTTTATTTTAATGTTTGATGAGTGTACCCAATCAACTATTTTGAACTGTCAATACTTCTTGTGTGGTCATGTTGCGTGGAATGACGTCATCGAAAGTAGGGGATTTATCGTAGGATACAAGACAAATGGCTGGTATTCTTGTACACAGATGGTGTAGGGGATTTATCGTAGGATACAAAACAAATGGCTGGTATTCTTGTATACAGATGGTGTAGGGGATTTATCGTAGGATACAAGACAAATGGCTGGTATTCTTGTACACAGATGGTGTAGGGGATTTATCGTAGGATACAAGATAAATGGCTGGTATTCTTGTACACAGATGGTGTAGGGGATTTATCGTAGGATACAAGATAAATGGCTGGTATTCTTGTACACAGATGGTGTAGGGGATTTATCGTAGGATACAAAACAAATGGCTGGTATTCTTGTACACTGATGGTGTAGGGGATTTATCGTAGGATACAAAATAAATGGCTGGTATTCTTGTACACAGATGGTGTAGGGGATTTATCGTAGGATACAAGACAAATGGCTGGTATTCTTGTACACAGATGGTGTTTGACGAACTTTAAATGATTTATTGCCTATGGTTTGCACATTAATAGTATTAGATTGGTGGATTAGACATATTGTAATACGTGTATGTAATTAGTTTACATCTAAATTGTTTAAGTTTTCCTGAGTGTCTTTGGGCAAGGCACATTTCCTAGCCTAGTACTTGTTTGTTTAACCAGAGATCTGTCACCGTGATATCGAGGGCTTGGCGTGAAACGGTTGTAACTCAAAACCTATTTTGAAAACCCTGTATTAGGGGCAATTTTGACCCTTTTGTAAACAATGCAAATTTAGGTGCCATTGCTCAGAACGAGCAATGGCACCTAAATTTCCATTGTTTACCAAGAAAAATGATTTAACGCTTATAAAGACTTTATGGCGAGGTAAATAAACTTGGTAAAAAAATACCAATTTTAGTTACAACCGTTTCACGCCAAGGCCTCGATATAACTGATATAATGTTGGAAAACGGCGTAAAAACCCCCAATACAAACATGTTCCTGTTATGTGTATTCGAAACGAGGATAGCGAATCGTAACCAGTCGATGATACAAGGACAGGCAGTGTCTAGTTTGTTGTGTTTCGCTTAAAATCAGTTTTATTGTTACATTAACGACAAACCCGAATCCACAAATCCCATAACAGTACTTTACATGAGTTGTAATTTGATTGGTGGATCCGCTACATTAGACTGACGTCAGATACAACTAAAGATGGTTCTGAGAGCGAGTTCGACCGATTTACTCGGGTTAACTTAGATGACCCGGGTATATTGACCCGAGTAACGAGAACTAATTAACTATGATTTTAACCATTAATAATTAACGAAATACTGTCTGTATCTCAGCGGTAAATTTCAATTAAACGATGACATGGCTGGGTTATCGATAATTATATCAAAAGTATCATTGGCGAAGCAAAATATATGATAGAGCCATGCGCAAACCGACGTTGAATCAATGCGTTTTAGGAGGGGGGTTCATACCAAAGACTTTAAACATGGTAGTAATGGCTGCCCTCCTTGGCGCTCAAGGTTTCGGGGTTAGCATAACGAATGACTGTCTGGTGTCAGGACAAATGGACAGGTTACCCAGGTTACCCGTGATGTAACTTCATGTTGATTAACACTGTTTTCAAAGGACGTCTGGTTCGTATATGCTAACAGTCATTGCTATCAGATACAGATTCAAGCCTCTTATTCAAACAGTGCTAGGAGTGTTGTTCAGTAACTACAGACTCATTTATATATATGTTTTCTAAACATTGCGATAAATGAATCAATATTATGCATAAGTAACTTGTAAAATTCTGCAAATTACACTGTAAAATACTACTTATAACTATGTTTAATACTTCTTATAACTATGTAAAATTCTACATTTAACTATGTTTAATACTACATATAACTATGTTTAATTCTACATATAACTAAGAAAAGTTCTGCATATAACTATGTAGCAAGCGGCGCAAAACATCAAACAATCAATCAATCAATTGCGTTGTCATATAAGAAATGAGTCATAACGGCTTATCTGTTCGGATCAGGTGTCATCCACGAAGACAACAGACACCTTCTTGTACATTTAACCTTCTCATTGAATATATATTTATCTATTTCTTCAGATGAATTTAATCTCGAAAAAAACAAAAACAACACACTAAAAACCCCACAATTCATTAATTTTATTATTCTGAATTTGCTTTTGTCAATCAAATATAGAATTTATTACAAATTAATGCTGGGCCTTGATCGTAAATAACTTTGACATGTACGGCCTGATCTCGAACTACAGTATTCCTATATGATTTTTGAATTCAGTCGGTAAAATGTTTTCATAGGAATACGCGTTCTAATGAACCGTTTAAAATGTATGAATATATTAAAATTTGCGGAGTGATTGATTAGTTTTATCTGGGCTTATCGCCAATGCACCATAAACTATATGACAGCTACTGTCGATTTTTAAAAAACAGAAAATTGAAACTAGACATTTTTTCTATCTAGTGCTTTCCTTTTCAGATACAACATTTACAGTGGGTTGCGAAAACAATATGTATTACATACTAAGAGTTTCTTTCTAAATGAAACAAGATGAAATACGAAATGATAAATTTCTCAAAAAACGGGGAAATACTTCATGTAATATTTGTTTCTAGAATATTCAAGAACTCATAACGAATTCTATCAAAGAATATCAACACCAAAAGAAAGAAAAAAAAACCAAGGAAATCCCGGGGAAGTTAAAACAAACGTCCCAAATTCCATGGGTATTAAATCTGCAGATTCCAAATGAATAACAATATTTGTAATGGCGGATACCACGACCCATCATATTTTACCAGTATTTATACAAGCAGGGGGTGCTAAAACCCTCACTCAATCAAACATTTCAGGCACTTTACGACTCCCGTATCGCGATTATATTTACACAGAAGCCCCTTTCTTGGAATCTCTTCCGGAAAACGTAAATATTAATCCGAGTCTGAGGAAAAGGGGTATGGTGGCATCCCACTTCCGAACAGCGGACGATTTGGTAATTGATTGACTTAAACCCTTTCCCTCATACGACAATTCTGCAGCAGACGACTTTGAACATATTTTGTAAAAAAATGGAAAATCTCTATAATTGAATGATGACAAAAAGTGGAAAATATTGTGACAAAAGGAGAAATTGCACGTTTTGTGCAATATCTTCTTTTGTCACTATGTTTTCAAAAAGCCGTCTGCTGCAGAGACGTCAGAAAGCGTCTATATGAGGGAAAGGGTTACATGACCACAGTCTACACATTCATGCCAAAAGGACACTCATTTCACGTCGTTTGGGGGCCAGAATTCATGACGATTATGTTCGCAATGCATACATACTTAAACCAAACCATTCTGTCGGCCTTAATAATTTTAATGCGTTTTACACCGTCTCCAAAGCTAAATGACTCATTGGGGGTATCTAGATAGGAGTCCTCAGAAATGTCTCGAAACCTCTTTAATCGAATAAAAGAAGAATTGAAGATCACTGTTGTCATGACGTGTTTCAATTTGTTGTGTTTAGATCTTGACAAAACGTTGATTGGCACTTCGGGGACCACTCATAGAAATTTACGTTCAAACCGAGAATATTAAACGACTTGGAACTGTTACTGATTTTCTACTCGTTTAAATTGTTTTCCCAGGCGCCCTGAAAACAAATAATTCAAAGTGCTATCGTTTTCATTGAAAATGGAATTCCTTCCGGGAATCAGTATGAAAATGCTGGTAGAACAGTCTGTATTGGCTAGATGGTGGTTCCAGAACTAGAAATGTTTACTCTGTATTCAGAATGTGTACTCACGTACATGTATCTGATTGGTCGGAAGAAAATGTCTTCTCGAACTTGACCAATCAGAAGTCGTTTTAGGGCACAGAGAACGTGTTAAGAGTTTCATATTGATTGATTGGGGTTTAACGCCGTTTTCAACAATTGTTTAGTCATATCACGGCGGCCAGTTCACCTACTCATATGTTTCCTGGTTTTCTCACACCAATACTCCACACAACATAATTTCCAAGCAACTGGCTGCTTTTCCACGTAGACTGTTAGCCCATTGGTGAAAGACGAACGACGCCTGTCACAGTGACTTTTGTCAATCGTCGGAAAGAATGTTGGCCGAGCTGGGGTTCGAACTTACAACCCCCTGAATTGACAGCCCGCGTCGCTACCGACTGTGCTACCGGGGCTCGGCTTAGAGTTATATAGTTACGGGGCCTGGTATAACACTCTGTATAGGCTAGAGGATGGTTTACATTTGTTTCAACGTTTACCTTATACGGGTTTACGGTTATTGATTTTGAAGAGTTCAAACGTTTTCATATTTGCTGATAAGATATCATTCAAAGTTGAATGTACTTACATGTATATTGGCTATAGATATTTAATTGAGCCGTTCCATGAAAAAAACAAAAACATTATGGACTCTGCGTAATATATCGACCCAGATCAGCATGCGCAGTCCGCGCAGGCTAATCCGGGCCGACACATTCCGTCTATGGGGGATAGAGGTATAGAGTAATGATTCCTGAAACAGAAAATCCACAGGAGGCGAACAGTATCTGGCCGAGTTAGCCTGCGCGGCATGCTTAGGCTGATCCGGGTCTATACTTTACGCAGAGTCCACAATGTTGGTTTTCTCAAAATGCCCACAAAATGCAGCTGCGGCGATAGACATCTGCGTAATGTATCGACCAGATCAGCCTGCGCTGTCCGCGCAGACTGATCCGGCCGACACATTCCGTCTTAGGGGGATAGATGTATAGAGTAGCTATTCCTGAAACAGAAAATCCACAGGAGGCAAAACGTGTCTATCCGGGTAAGCCTGCACGGATTGCGCAGGCTGATCCGGGTCGATACTTTACGCAGAGCTGTTGGTTTTCTCGTGGAACGGCTCATATCTAACTTATTGAATTATATATGTTTTGATTTTGTTCTTTGGCGAATAGATGTTTTGATTTTGTTCTTTGGCGAATAGATGTTTTGATTTTGTTCTTTGGCGAATAGATGTTTTGATTTTGTTCTTTGGCGAATAGATGGTTTGATTTTGTTCTTTGGCGAATAGATGGTTTGATTTTGTTCTTTGGCGAATAGATGGTTTAATTTTGTTCTTTGGCGAATAGATGGTTTGATTTTGTTCTTTGGCGAATACATGTTTTGATTTTGTTCTTTGGCGAATAGATGTTTTGATTTTGTTCTTTGACGAATAAATGTTTTGATTTTGTTCTTTGGCGAATAAATATTTTGATTTTGTTCTTTGGCGAACAAATGTTTTGATTTTGTTCTTTGGCGAATAAATGTTTTAATTTTGTTCTTTGGCGAATAGATGTTTTGGAATGGTATTGTTCACATCTGCCGTATTAATGTTGTCGCTATGAAGTAATATAATACTAAAGCAAAATACATTTTCCAAATTTGACAGGCATCATCATTTTGTTTTCTGAGTTATATTTCTTTTGAAAGTGACTTATACGCCCATGGGGTATTTATTACTTTTTGTATTATTGTTTTCTTGATGTATTTACAAATGTCACTATAAAGAATATTTACAACTCACTTGCATATATCTATGGTATTTACAATGCCAACGCAGTGTCTTGAACAAATCTGAGGAATTATTTGAAACTACCAATTTTGAAATATAATCTTGATAAGATTTTGAAAATATTTTGGGTAAACGTGAACTTCGTTACCAAAGCCAATCAAAGGCTTTTGCAAACAATGCAGATTCAGGCGAGACAGGTCAAAACGAACTGTCTCCCCTGAAATCTGCATTGTTTGCCACTTAGACATTAAATGTTACCATTATTCCTGTTGGACGAGAAATGGAGTGGTCAATATTTCCACATGGAGGAGTCGACTTTTTGAAATTCGGCTGTTAATGGGTTAACCCTTTCAGCGCCGAATTGTTTAAAGTAGACTATTCCATGTTCAAAATCGGGCATCTTCATTTTTCATGTAATAACAGTTTGGACTATTTTGTTATCGAAAAGGCAAACAATGCTGATTTCAGGTGAGACAGCTCGTTACGAGCTGACTCACCTGAATCAGCATTGTTTGCAAAAACATCAATATTGCCTTTGGCGCTGAAAGAGTTAAATATCGTCTTTTTGTGTAGAATGAAACGCGTCTAAGAATTTCTTTATCAAGAAAGTTCTGCAAATTAATTACAAATGGTACAAACGACAATACACGACATTGTGATCGTGAAAAAATAGTACGGAAATGCATGGTGTACGAATGAAGACGTTCCGCTGAGAAAAAAGTAAGGACTTTTTTTGCTAAAATTTCAATTTGAAGGCACAAACCCGGATGCGAACTATAATTTCATTTTATTTTAGTGCAGCAGGTTTTTTGTTGCGATGTATAAAGTGTTCATTGCACACTTGTGGTACAGTTTGCAATCATCAGGGTCTTATCTCAAATAAAACAGTATCTGTGAATTGTTCCGTAATTACTTCCTCCTTCTGAATTTGAAAAATTGCGTATCCGAAGAAATAGGTGGGGGCCCGTAAAAAACACTTTTCACGCTATTGGATTAAAATGCTTATCCGCATAAATAAGGTATCACACAAAGAGATAATTTGTGGATGATTTTTGTTTTTGACTTTCTCCTCTTTATATATGCATATACAAATATTCACGTGGCACGTTGTATACAACATCTCTCCTCTTTATATATGCATATACAAATATTCAAGTGGCACATGTATACACCATCTCTCCTCTTTATATATGCATATACAAATAGTCATATGGCACATGTATACAACATCTCTCCTTTTTATATATGCATATACAAATATTCATATGGCACATGTATACAACATCTCTCCTTTTTATATATGCATATACAAATATTCACGTGGCACATTGTATACAACATCTCTCCTCTTTATATATGCATATACAAATATTCATATGGCACATGTATACAATATCGGAACCACATAGTATGAATACACACAAGACGAAAATTGTTTCTACGAAAAATAGTTACAGCACTGATTCATCTCATTGACTGTTCACGAAAACGTTGTTACCTTATCTGTGTACTTCGGAACTTTAACTGTCGAATTATTTTATTCTATTTTATTTATTCATATTTTTATTATTTCATTAGTGTCGTTGCTATTTATTTTTTTATTTTTTTTGTAACGTATGTTCACCGATCTTATCAGACTATTAATTAACAATACATATTCATATTCATAAATATTTAAATACCGTTACATTACACGAATATGCGTCTCGTCTCGACCCCTCACACAACACTAGTTGCGGTATTGTCGGAAACCCCCTCAACTTACTTTCTTTGATTAAACATGTTTAACCCTTGCCCTCATACGACAATTCTGTAGCAGACGAATTTGAACGTATTTTGTCAAAACATAGAAAATCTCCATAATTGAATGGATAACCTATGACTAAAAGTAGAAAACATTGTGGCAAAAGGAGAAATTGCACGTTTTGTGCAATTTCTTCTTTTGTCACTATGTTTTCAAAAAGCCGTCTGCTGCAGAGGCATCAGAAAGCGTCTAAAGGGTTAAACATGTTTAAGTCATAACTTGAAAGATAAGAGCCCAAAATGACCTTAGTTGTCGACGGGCCTTAAAACGCCATTCATTCTTTGAAAGATAAGAGAATCGGTACTGAGCACAAAATATCTTATGCTTCGGCATTTCTCCTCATTTAACACTGTTCACAACAAATCTGCAACGGGTTCGAACATGGAACGTATTTATAAATACAAATATAATTATCGAATATAGTTGAAACACAAATCTGCAACCAGCTTATACATGGAAAGTATTTATAAATGAAAATAAAATCATTGAATATAGTTGAAATCGTTGTGACAATGAGCAATTTCTCCTTTTGCCAAAACGTTTCAAAAGTCGTCTTGCTACAGAGGCGCCAGACAGCGTCTGTACGTAGCAAAGGGTTTAAAAGCGTCATTTCTGGATATATATGCTACGAACTACGATATAGTTCATTTGTCTCCCCGCCTATCTCATGGGGACATGGCTTAATTGCCCGGAAAATGACAGGGTCTTCAAATATTTATAAAATTACCGGTCATTAGAGAGCCATGTTATCCCTCCCGGCCTTCGTCTCCCATTTGTGTCACAACTATCATTCGTGTAGCCTATCATTGTCTACCGACTCGTTAAGTGTTCCAGTGTTTTCATATTCGTAATGGATACGTTGATAATAGTGTGGAAACAAGGAGAATTTGGTCGTTTTGAGCGATTTTCTCTTTTAGTCACAATGTTTTCGAAAGTCGCCTGTTACAGAGGCGTCAGAAAAGCGTCTATATGTGGGAAAGAGTTAGGTCTATAGATCCTGTAATCTACTATATTACTTCATCCTACCCCTGCATATAAATACATACTATACATATATAAACATTAAGTTTTTAATATATATATATATATATATATAAGAGCCAGAAATTGATATTACTATTAACAATATATTAAGTGAAATGATATCACATTTTACAGAAGAGAACAGGACAGAATATAAATTTCATTTGGACTTGAACAAGCGGTTTTTCGTCCATACATGAATTACAAATTTTCTTTATTTATATTGTGTTACATGTTCACGCCACACCATACGACATGTTAAGTTTCAGTTCGTTGTCATTCATTTATTTCTTTGGAATTTGGGCACGGGAGTTACATCCCTATTTGTAGTAACCCAATTTGGATGCAGTAAACAAATGATATGTGAATATACTACAGTTCCATATTTGTATATTTCATTGAGTTCCCTTGTATTTCAGTTTCATCAATAATTTTACTTTTATTTGTGGAGATTTTCCTTATTGATGTCTAGATGTTTTAAAAGCCGTCTGCTGCAGATCTGTTGTATGTGGGAATTGATTGAATTATTTCTTGGTCCTTTCTTTTACATATCTGATATAGATCTTGAGCTTTCGAGATAATTGAATAATGCCTTAAACTCTGTAAAAAAAGACACATATACAGATATGTGCATATTCTTTCAGAATGTTTCCTTTTTAATCAGGCGAGAGAGCAATTACTTAACAATTCATCCCAAACCTTTGGAAGGGAAAATGCTATGTACCTAATCAGATTTGGGAAAGATGATTCTGCGTGTGCACTACTAGCCGCAAGACAGGACGAACGTCTCATTGTGCAGAACTGTGAGTTTTTTCAGATGTGTACTCACATTTGTAAGAACCACAGTATCTGCATATAAATTGCAATAAAAAAGTAAAGGTAATGTTGATACTGTAATATCAATAAATCACAACATGTACTTGAATTATTGAACAGCGTAATGTCGCTATGAATTTTATTTTTCATGGTATCATATTGTACATGTATATATGATAGTTTTTCATGAGGAGGATGAATAAATAAATAAATAAAAAATAAACCCTGCACATTAACGTAACGTCAATTTACGGTCAAACTTATTCGACTAACGAGAAACTGTTGTTGTGTATTTTCCTGAATTTCTAAATAAATATGAAGACGTTTATTACAAAAACAAGTTCAAAAGACTACATGGCCCGTTCGCGAGAAAAGCAACTGGTTCTAAACTTTATCGAACTACAAATACGATAATTAAAACAGTTCATCAACAAATGGTTTTTTTTTTCCCATTTGCACGTTACATGTCATCAGTGCTTGATTACAATCTGATTGCGTGACGTAAATGTGAGCCGTCCCGCGATAAAACCAACATAATGGCATCTGCGTAATGTATCTACCAGATCAGCCTGCGCTGTCCGCGCAGCCTGATCCGGCCGACACATTCCGTCTTAGGGGAAGATAGATGTATAGAGTAGTGATTCCTGAAACAGAAAATCCATAGGAGGCGAAAAGTGTATGGCCGGATTAGCCTGCGCGGCATGCTTTTGCTGATCCGGGTTGTCACTTTACGCAGATACCACAATGTTGGTTGTTTTCGCGAGACGGCTCATTTAATGAATCGAGTGGTATGGAATTTGACGCGTAATGACTTCCAGTGCTAACACATTGCATCAAAAGGCATGTTTCAGTTTGAAACACATTTAAAATCCCTTCCCCGTTGCATTTTCTCCCCGCTCGAAGTGGGTCACGAATTCATTAAAGCATCTTATGTTTAATTACAATTGCATTTCTATGGCAACTTAGCGCGAGAATTGCGTTGTTTAATTAAGCTGGTGATTGTTTTATTTTTTTAGTTCCAACGAAGTGCACACAGCTATAGATTGATTCTTCGGAATGAGAAATGACGACAGAATACACTGAATCGATTTTCACACTAATTTGCGACCTTTACCAGGTCATAAATTTCGCATAATTATTCATCAAAACACATGTTTCTGATTTTTTCCCTTAACCCAATTTGCTGTTTACTTTGACAAATGGCTAAACATATTTGGGATCCGAAATGAAGCTCTGGAATCTAGGAAATATTATTAAAAAATATTGGGTAGAAAAACGAAGTTTGTTTGTTACGCCGGACACACGCGGGTTGTTCGTAATGATTTTTCCGCATTCCTGGGCACCAGGTTGGGAAGTCACTTTCACAATTTACAATATAGTTGACACTTGATCGAACCAAGGTCCGCAGCTTGCGAGGTGGGCCTTCTAACCAGAAACACCAGTGATACGGTATATGTCTGCTTAAACAACAGGATATTGTTCACAAAAGTGATCAGTGGAAGTCGAATAAGGGAAGAAAGCCCCAGATAATGTAAAGTAAACTTGTCTTTCTTCGATGATATCTTTCTTATCCCTCAAGTCATTAGTGGAAGTCGAATAAGGGAAGAAAGCCCCAGATAATGTAAAGTAAACTTGTCTTTCTTCGATGATATCTTTCTTATCCCTCAAGTCATTAGTGGAAGTCTAATAAGGGAAGAGAAGTCTAGATAATGTGAAGTAAACTTGTCTTTCTTCGACGATATCTTTCTTATCCCTCAAGTCATTAGTGGAAGTCGAATAAGGGAAGAGAAGTCTAGATAATGTGAAGTAAACTTGTCTTTCTTCGACGATATCTTTCTTATCCCTCAAGTCATTAGTGGAAGTCGAATAAGGGAAGAGAAGTCTAGATAATGTGAAGTAAACTTGTCTTTCTTCGACGATATCTTTCTTATCCCTCAAGTCATTAGTGGAAGTCGAATAAGGGAAGAGAAGTCTAGATAATGTGAAGTAAACTTGTCTTTCTTCGACGATATCTTTCTTATCCCTCAAGTCATCAGTGGAAGTCGAATAAGGGAAGAGAAGTCTAGATAATGAGAAGTAAACTTGTCTTTCTTCGACGATATCTTTCTTATCCCTCAAATCATTAGTGGAAGTCGAATAAGGGAAGAGAGCCCTAGATAATGTAAAGTAAACTTGTCTTTCTTCGACGATATCTTTCTTATCCCTCAAATCATCAGTGGAAGTCGAATAAGGGAAGAGAAGTCTAGATAATGTGAAGTAAACTTGTCTTTCTTCGACGATATCTTTCTTATCCCTCAAGTCATTAGTGGAAGTCGAATAAGGGAAGAGAAGTCTAGATAATGTGAAGTAAACTTGTCTTTCTTCGACGATATCTTTCTTATCCCTCAAGTCATTAGTGGAAGTCGAATAAGGGAAGAGAAGTCTAGATAATGAGAAGTAAACTTGTCTTTCTTCGACGATATCTTTCTTATCCCTCAAGTCATCAGTGGAAGTCGAATAAGGGAAGAGAAGTCTAGATAATGTGAAGTAAACTTGTCTTTCTTCGACGATATCTTTCTTATCCCTCAAATCATCAGTGGTCATCGAATAAAAGCAGAGCCGTAGATAAGGTGGAGTAGACATGTCATTGCTCGACGCCGTCTCTCTTATCACTCGAGCAAACCCTATGCTGTTGTATCGTCTCACCTAGACGACCTTTTAGAGTACTAACAACAAAGGGTTTAGGTGTCATATAAGGAATTTAGAACATGAACATGTCTCTTATCCGGAGCTTTTTTAACCTTACCCACATGCAACAAATCTGCAGCAGACGAATTCGAACATATTTTGTCAACAAACAGAAAATCTCTATAATTGAATGGATAACCTATGACTAAATCCGGAAAACATTGTGGCAAAAGGAGAAATTGCTCGTTTTGAGCAATTTCTTCTTTTGTCACTATGTTTTTAAAAAGCCGTCTGCTGCAGAGGCGTCAGAAAGCGTCTATATGAGGGAAAGGGTTTCAAAGGGTTAATGAGTAAGGATAATTATTAAACGAGGACCGACACCGGGAAGCATACCTTCGGGCTAATGAGACCAGTACAGGTACTAAAACGACACAGTTTTATCTGAATCTTCTATGTCAAGAAATTGGACGTTGTTTACAAATGCTTCAGACTTGCGATCAAGTATATATATTTGTGTGTTTTTGTTGGTTTTTATGTGTTTTAGTATTCAGTTTCCATGGTAACACATTGTAGAATGATTGGTCTGATGGACTGGGGGGAACCGTCCGATCTATTCTCGGATGACAGATGTAAATTTCATCAAAGCAAGGGAATCGATAGTAACAATCCATATTGCGTAATTAGATGGAGTGAAAACGTCCGGGACGAACGATGCTTGTTTCCAGAAAACAGTAGTTCAGTCGGTAGCGACGCGGGCTGTCAATCCAGGGGTTGTGAGTTTTAATCCCAGCTCGACCAACATTCTTTCCGACGTTTGACAAAAGTCAGTGACCTGGGAATTCGTCTTTCACCAATGGGCTGTTTAACAGTCTATGTGGGAAAGCAGCCAGTTGCTTGGAAAGTATGTTGTGTGGTGTACTGGTGTGGGGGAAAATCAGGAAGCGCATCAGTATGTGAACTGGTCGCCGTGATATGACTGAAAAATTGTTGAAAACGGCGTTAAACCCCAATCAATCAATTTTGAATGATAAACATTTGATTTGATGTATATTTTATATTTATTGTTATAACTTTTTTTTTTATTTTTTTTGTATAATAAATATAACTATGCTTTGTTGTTTGACAAGAACATACGTAGATAACATCAATACACTATTGTCATTGGTATTGTCATTGTTTCGAAAGTAGATATAGTAACAGCTATATGGCAATAAATGCTTGTTTGTTTGAATTGGTGTTTTACATCACTGTCAATGAGAATGTTATTGTAGTTTTTACCAAGGCATTTCCCGGGCAAATAAGAAGATATTACCCGGTAGAAATGTTAAAATGTGACCAATTTCAGAGGTCCAGATAGGAAGGAGTATTCAGCTCTTTTCCCTACAATATCTCTCTTATTATACAACCAAACCCTATGATGTGAGTACTCAAAAGAATCGTCTCATCGAGACGATTCCTTTGAGTACCCACAACATATGGTTAGAGGGTCAAATAAGGATTTAAGAACATGCGAAACGCCCCTGATCTAGAGCCATGAATTTGTTACCCCATCGTTCAGTTAAATGTTTAAATGATACCAAACGTCTATTGACAATTACGTTATTGAAAAATAACCTAAATACACCCAACATTAGATTGTTTGAATTAGAAAGGTCCAGTATTCACTGATAAAGCGCGTTAACGGGGCTAACTAAAATCCCAAAAGCAAACATACTTAAAGAACATGTATTTAGAATGGTGCTTCAACTAGAAAACATGTCCATATACGAGCCGTCACGCGAGAAAACCAACATTATCGCCTCTGCGTAATGTATCGACCGAGATCAGCCTGCGCTGTACGCGCAGACTGATCCGGGCCGACACATTCCGTCTCAGGGGGATAGAGGTATAGAGTAATGATTCCCGAAACAGAAAACCAACAGGAGGCGAAAATTGTCTGTCCGGATTAGTCTGCGCTGATCTGGATCGATACATTACGCATAGTCCATTATGTTGGTTTTCTCGTGAAATGGCTCATGTATAGATGAAATTTGCTAACGAATAGTATAAGTATAGCCCCATTCAATGTAATGCTCGTGTACAATATAGTATCAGTGTTATTTGATGCTTTTAAGCACATTTTACTTGTCGGGTTTCTTTTTCTGTATTTCATAAATAACTAGTATTTTATTTTCCCGAGCATGTTTATTGCTTTGCTCAAGGCGTCTGCAGGATCTGTGAGGTTTCTGGGGAAACTCGATAGCGCCATAATAAACAAGCGTAACGCCAACCTGTTATAATGTATAGTTACGTCAGTTTTGAAACGAAGCCTGGGTACAGTATTGATCACGTACTTTTTTTTTTATTGATTATCGTCGGTAACTGAAATGTTGCCATGTGTTAGTTATTCTCATAAAATGTCTTTGAGAAAAATATGTGTTGTCACAAAAGAGTGATGAAAATAAGTCCCTTTCTATTGTTTTAAACAAGATGTCGGTACATTTCTTCATTGAAACTGATGGCTTTACCTTTGGAAGTATAGAAATACTTTCCAACATATAGACGCCTTTTGAACCCTCTGCACTATCTAAATACATATATTATAGTTTAATGCTTGTCTTTCACTCTCTATGTTGAAAAACAGCCAGTTGCTTGAAACGTCACTCAATTTGTTTAACTGATATTGGTGTCGTAGTAGGTAGGAAATATCATTTAGCACGTTATTTATTGAGATCAACACAATACCAAATTTATTTCACCGTTTCCCACATATATACGCTTTCTGACGCCTCTGCAGCACACGACTTCTGAAAACAGTGTGGCTAAAGGATGAAATGCTCATGATGAGCAATTTCTCCTTTTGCCCAAATCGTTTCGTTTCTGTTCCATAATTATACATTCGTTTATAGAAAATTTCCATACTTTTACCTTCATGTTTCAAAAGTCGTCTGCTGCGTTTTAGTTATATGTGGGAAAGGTTAAGAACGTACGTAAATTGGCAACGATATGTTCTACAGATTAATAATAACACATCTAACTCATCCAGCGCCAAAATGTTCAAAATCGGCCGTCTCCATTTCTCATGTAAGAAGACTTTGGTAATATGTTGAGCACTAAAAGGCAGTCGATGCTGATTTAAAGTAATTGATTGATTGGAGTTTAACGCCGTTTTAAACAATTGTGCAGTCATATCACGGCGGCAAGTTCATCAGACCAGTACTCCACACAACTTACTTTCAAAGCAACTTGCTGCTTTTCCTCATAAACTGTTAGCCCATTGGTGGAAGACGAATGACGCTGGTTACAGTGACTGTTGTCAAACGTCAGAGAGAATGTTGACCGAGTTAGGGTTCGAACTCTCAATCCCTCGATTGACGACAGCCTGTGTCGCTACCGACTGAGCTATCGGGGTTCGGCAGATTTCAGGTAAGACAGCTCGTCACGAGATATTTCTCATGAATCTGTATCGTTTAACCCTTTCCCTCATATAGACGCTTTCTGACGCCTCTGCAGCAGACGGCTTTTTGAAAACATAGTTACAAAAGAAGAAATTGCACAGAACGTGCAATTTCTCCTTTCGCCACAATGTTTTCCACTTTTTTGTCATAGGTTATCCATTCAATTATGGAGATTTTCTATGTTTTGACAAAATACGTTCAAAGTCGTCTGCTGCAGAATTGTCGTATGAGGGATAGGGTTAAACAAACTTTAATATTGCCATTGGCGCTGAAAAAACTAAGAAGGTTACGGTGCAATGAATGCGTAACTTTCTCAACGGGTTACATTGATTAAATATCCGAGGAGACTAACCCTGGAAGTAAGTTTTTCTTATTGCACAAGTTCAGTTCTGTGAATTGAAAAAAAAGTTCCAAAGACAAAAAAAAAAAAACTGTGTGATTTGCCTTTGTTGAACTATTGTAATAGTTTCCGTTTCTTTAATAGTGAGATTTACAGAACCGCGAGACAATCCTTTTAGGAATTTTGAAAACTTGGATTGATTGATTAATTGATTGAACGACGATTTCAACACCTTTTCAGTCATATCACGGTATCCAGGCTCTAAAACTAAACAAGTTTAATTTGTAGTCAGAGTTTGTGCTCAGGTATCTGATGGGTCAGAAGCTTATTCTCGAAACTGCCCAATCAGAATTCTAGTTGTTTCGCAATCGATGTAAAATAAATAAGTTTAAAAGGTCAAGTTACGCTAAATACATCCGCTGACTTGCTGATCTACAGTACTATAGTCCCTAAAAAAACCTTTGTTTGCGTAGAAATGAGTGTAAACCATCAACAGAATGTATTGAATATATGACATTGAGTTTAAATGCATTGTGAATGTGTATAGGATGCACTGGAAATTATTGATTTTATCACTTTTAGTATTTTGACCAAGTTTGCATGACCCCCCATTTTTTTTGGATTGTTTTAAAGCTAGGAGTTAACTCTTTGCAATGATATATGGTGTTCTACATGAGAAACACTTATAAAGTGTGACAATTGAGGACTGAAACTGGTCGATTTACATGGAAACATATCATTTATTTTGCTGTATTGTAACCTAAACTAAACTAAAGACAGTCAACAAACGCTTCGTTGTCCTACTACAGGTACTTTGATCAATAAAATGTAAACAATTCTAAGGTCGATTTATGTGTTGCGTGACACACACATATATGGCTACGATAGAACTTCAAATCTACATACCTGAAAAAGTCATCTTTGCAATACACGTGATCACCCTTTGAGAAACATTTATCCGTCAATTGTGCGTTACAATCGGCACACTTTAAACACCTCGAGTGCCAGCACCTGTCCAAAACCTTGAGAATAAACCGATCTAAAATTGGTTCCCCGCACCCAGCACATTTTGGAATTGCAGCTGAAATAAAAAAAGAAAAGGATGTTGGATATATTTATTTAATAAGATGACCAATTGTACAATTAGAACTGTTTATAGCAACTCTGAATTTTTGATTGCTTGTTTCGGGGATGCCATGACTACATCGTGTACAGGCTGTAGCTTGGGCCTGTCTGAACGAGAACATCGATATAATCATATTTATACATGTGTATATATGTATAATATAGACTCAATGAACCACAAACTAATCAGAATACATGATGTTACGTACATAGACATTACCTTTATATATAGTGGCATATAGGGCCATGGGGCCGGATGTTTTTTCAACAAACTTTGTATTATGTTTTATGGTATACACATGTCACTTTAATAACATATTTACTACTTACTTATTTTATTCAAATGTATGTAAGCTAACTAAAAGAGTCTAAATATGGTAAAAAAAAACAAGAAAACACACTCTTAAAACATTATGGCATAAACATGGAAAATATACCGGCTTGAAAGTTTTTCATTGAATAGCCTTGAATACATTATGAGCAACTTCTCCTTTTGAAACAATGTTTTCGAAGGTCCTCTGCTGCAGAGGCGTCAGAAAGAGGCTGAATCTATTTTAGCGTAAGGTATGTCATATAATTGATCATTAAACAATATATGAGCCGTCCAGCAAGAAAACCAACAATGTGGCCTCTGCGTAAAGTATCGGTCCGGATCAGTCGAAGCATGCCGTGCAGGCTAACCCGGACAGACACGTTTCACCTTCCGTGTTTTTGTTTATTTCAGGAATCATTACTCTATACCTCGATTCCCCTGAGACGGAATGTGTCGGCCCGGATCAGTCTGCGCGGACTGCGTAGACTGATCTGGGTCGATACATTACGCAGATGCCATAATGTTAGTTTTCTCGCTGGACGGTTCAAACCCCTAGTCCACAGAAGGAAATACATGTAAAGAGATTATGTGACATCCCCGAGCAGACTATGTTTGAAAACATCATGGCAAGGGCGATTCTCAAATGGAGCAATTGTCTCGTTTCACACATATGTTATATATTCTTCCGATGTTTAACAGTATAATAGTACCACGGAATTTATATAAGGCAAGTGGTGACATTCATTTTTGTTCCATGGCTAACTGTACAATTTATAAGCCTGTCATGCAATGGTCAGTTAATTTACTTTAATCTTTCCTTTCTTTTTCTTAATAGTCTGGACATGTCGAACTAAGAGCACGTTTTACAAGTCTAAAAACTAGAAAGTTCATTAAAATAAAATGCTGTGTAATGCCAGCGTACTGAAATGTAGACAAACAAGCCATTACAGGCGCTAATCTATCTTCTGGCAGGTGTTTAAGAGAGAAAAACGTAATGATAAATAAAGACCAAGACATGTGATACTTCGCGGAAAATTGATATATTAGAACTACATGTATATAAACATGACAAACTTGAGAGGACGCTAGATTCGACGCTAATATTGTTCCACGTGCCTCCGATACCAACTCAACTCAATTTTATTCAGGCAAGTCGGCACATAAGTACCATTGGTCATTTACAAGTATATACACGTAAAGAATATGGCTCAATGACGTAACATACATTCATTTACATGATTTATATACACGAATTTAAAAAATAAATTATAATATGTCAGAGAAGTACTATCATGTTTAGATAACCAATATGACCTCCTCGTACAGGCAATGGAATCAACATCCACTCGTAATTAGGGTTTATGTAGTGTTGATTTTTGTTTGTGTGTTTGTTTGTGTGTTTGTTTGTTTTGGGTATTACACCGCTAGGGTCATATAGCGGCGGACAGGAAACATGACATTGGTCCTACACCTTATATTCACATCCAGATAAAATATATAAGGTATGAAACTAATACCACCCCACCTGCTGGAGCTCAAGAGTTGCATTGACTCCAATTATTGAGACCCATTCAGCCGGCGCTTACGGTTCAAACAAGGGTCGGGCTGTGGTTGTCATTCGTATTGAGAGTCCCTTAGTCACAGGGGACATTACATATTGTTCAGCTAAACATTAATATATGATATATTTAATGGTATTCATTACGAACAAACGTTAGAAGTGCAGCGCCCACTAATTTGTAATAAAGTAGTATGCCTACGTTTTGTTTTATTTGGGTTTTACGCCGTTTTCAACATTATTTCAGTTATATCACGGCGACAGTTCACTTATTCATGATCTCTGGGTAAACCAACCAGTACTAGGCTAGACAATATGCCTTGCCAAAGGGCACTCCACCAGGACCGTCGTGTCATATGCATACGTTGCCTTAACGTAAAAACAACAACAAGGCCCTTATTCCCAAGAGCGGGCTCACATAGTATCTTCAATATCGAATATTAAACGTGTTAAACAGGTAGACGAACGTCTCATATACCAACGACTTTATTGCAATTAATGCTTTACTTCAAGCCACGATCTGATTTGATTTTGCGCTGAAGACGAAATGGACTGCCATAATTGGGTCTAGATTTGATAAGCATGTACATGGCTCTATTACAATAACATGTAACCGCCCTTAATGGGCGTTATCCTAAAGTGACACTTATATATTATTTAAGCGGACAGTTTTGACTGTTGGGGAGACTGTACGATTATATTTGATGACCTAGCCTCCTTACCGCAGTACTCGACTTCAAAGCGTGAACGTACGATGCCGCTCTGAGGTCGAATATCACGTCTTGCGCTTCTGTCGTATCTGATATCTAGGACATCTGACGACAGAATTGTGTGGTATATATACGTAATATTTCTTTTATTATATACTTACAATTTATGAAGAGCGAACAAGTAAAAAAATATACAGATTCAATTTATTTGTTATTGGGAAAACAATTTTGTAATCGTGAAATAAAAAAGATGAATGGCGGATGAATATTTACTACAATAGTTAGAATTCTAATACGTAAATCTTACCCAATAACATCATCAAATTAAATTTCCATTGTTTTGTTGGAGAAAATAACAACACAATCTTTATTTGCGGTTTTTTATTAAATTTGACGCCAGGTTTTCGATACATAAAATATAAACGATTTTCCCAAATAGTACTGGTTGTCTGCATATGTTACTACGTAGCGCAGATTCAAAACGGGAACCTCGCTGAAAGTAGCCCGCGCACTGTCTGACGTCACAATTCTGTAGATACAGAATTTTAATCCGTCGTGTCTTAACAGCGCATGACAATCTGCATGTATGTACAGGTATATAATATATGTTATTACCGTTATACCCTGAGAAAATCCTTTCTATAACCAATACTTATTGGTTGGAAATAGCTGTATAAATAGCATGCCTTTAAAACGCTTTTATCTTAAAGCGACTGAACTCCAGATACCCAACTGTCGAAAATAAGTGTTACTTTTGTATTTGGGGCATTAAAATATGATAACTGACATATTACATACCCCTATAATCGGTGAGATTTTCTTGTTTTCGATACTTTTTCCATCGCAAATTCTACCCTGTCAGTAACGGGGTAAGTATTTTTAAATAGAAAACCCCTTCATCGGGACAATTGAAAACGACTCAAGTTCACTTTATTGATAAAAAACGATACATTTTCTACCCTGGTTTTACTTGGATAACACAAAGAATAACATTTAGGACGAATTCGATTTTTCTTTTCTTTTTTTTTCCTGCCATCTGGATTTCAGTCGCTTTAAAGGAAATACTACATAACTGTTTGAAGTGATATTTGACAGAGCTCTTTGAAATCCAGGTAGTAGCTGGTAGATTACTGAGGATTAACGTGCTGACAGTTACTAGTTCATTACCAAGGAATAACGTAACGGAAGTTACTGGTCGATTACCAAGAATTAACGCACCGACAGTAACTGGTAGAAACGCACTGACAGTGACAGCTATATTCAAACAAGAAAAATGCATAGCAGGAGACTTGTGACTTATTTAGAAAAACTATTTGAAAACAATAAAATTTAAAAAACCCTTGAGACTTCATTGTTGTCTATATTCCCGGCATAACTATTATCTACATTTAAATAATTTTCTCTCGTTTTTTCTCTCTTCAATTCTGTCTCCCTTTAGCTGGTACAGACACACTTCTTTTTTAGTTTGCAAAAAGCGACTTCTGAAAACATTGTGTCGGGGGGAAGAAACGAGCAAATTCCCTACATACCCCTATTATTTCCACAATACATTCAACTCCATATTATAATATATATAGAATACCTCCGAATTTTCGAGATATACAATTCGATGTTTCTCATAAATTTGCCAATCAGACCCCCTCAGAAACGAGGATATCAGGTAAACAGTTAATCATGGTGATCGTTTCCAATATAACCGTCTCGTGGTTTCCCCACATTTATTCGGAAATGTGTAAACTAGGGGTGCTCTAACTCAATTACGAAACGATCCGTGACACAGAACAAAAAGGGGTCTCTCATACATCGTAGAACTTGTACTCGTGTGCAATGCAGTGATAGACTCCGTATTTCACAGTGTGTACAGAACCTTCTCTTTCCGGTTTAAACCCTTTTCCCACATACAACTAATTTGCAGCCAGACGACTTTGAACATAGTTTGTCAAATAATGGAAAATCTTTATAAGTGAATGGATAACCAATGACTAGAAGTGGAAAACATTGTGGCCAAAGGTGAAATTGCTCATCATGAGCAATTTCACCTTTGGCCAGAATGTTTTCAAATGTCGTCTGCTGCTATTGCGTTAAAATGCGTCTGCAGGTGGGAAAGGGTTAAACGAGGTCTGACATAACTTACTTTATATCCCCGATAAGCTGTTGTAAAGTTATTTTATCTATGATAACATATATATAAGGTGAGTATTTTGATCTCAAAAAGCCGTATTTAACACTGAAATCCTCAGTGAGACGATTCTTCTGAGTACCCACAACATAGGGTTCAGTTGAGTCTGCAATGAACTACAGTGTATATGCGGGACAAGACAAAATTATACACCTCCTTATCGAGTACTCTGTATGAGGATAGTATGGCCATTTGTAATTCAGGGGGTGCATTTTGATATGCCGTGATTCAAATATAGCCATCTTCTCTCCATAACAATCGTCTGGCCCAAATAATTCAGTTATTCGCCAAATTAAGAAACTTTAGTTGAATTAATTTTGACATAAATCTTTCAGCGCCGTTCTTCGTCGAGTAAGGTCGCGTGCGGAAAGGCTGGTAGCGGTCGGTGTGTAGAATTTACGGGCAGTCGGTTCTGGTTTTATAACCGGTTTTGACTTTGGGAATAAAGTATTCGGCGTTCCTCTACTTTAGTAGCAGGTGTAAACAATGGTGAGATAACAAATTATGAGGAATATCAGATAAATAGATAAGGAAGGAGTAAACTGGTCTTTTACCACCAATATATCTCTTATGACTCAACGAAACTCCACGTTGTTGGTACTCAAAAGAGTCGTCTTACTAGGACGATTCTTTTTAGTACTCATATAAGATAGGATTTGAGGGTCATATAACGATTTAATGATGTTTAATACACTTCTTAGCTAGAGTTCTGTCCTTAAAAATAATGGCGATTTAATCTCGCGATTACAAAAAAAAAAATCATCAACAGAATAAACAATGAAATACAATTTACAAAATATATAAACCTATCATCAGTTCACAAACCATGTTTGGAAAATATATTGATTGATAATAGAAACGCAGGTTAATTAAAATAGGAATTTCTTGTGCACGAATTCGCCGACAAAATTGACCAATCAAAAAGCCTTATTTGGAGCATGGAGTTCATTTCTGAGCACTGAGATCATTCAATCAATAAGCCTGATGTGTGGATGTCAAGATCAGTTTACCAGACACGCCGTGATGTTACTGGAATACTATTGCAGTCGGCTTTAGGCACCGTTCACACAACACCTAAAGTTGAACATGTGCTAACGAACACACGGGAAAAACAATTCCCTGTCTATAGCAACCACAATTTTGGATTCCCAATTACTCATTTAATGCTTAAATGGCACTGCATATAATGAATGTATATTGTTTTATGGCGCATCGACAGCTAAGGTCATTTAGCGCGCAATTAAATTTAATTATGCATGATCCCTGGGTAAACAAAGCAGTACTAGGCTAGAAAATGTGCCTTGCCCAAGGGCACTCCACCATGACCGTAGTGCCGCGACTGGCACTGCATATAACGACCACCTGTGAATAAAGACCAGTTCATCATCTTTCAATGAATGGTTTTAATACACAGGCTTCACCACCCTGTATAAAACATACATGTTTCCGTTTAAACCATTCCTTTTATAGGCTCCGGTAATGTTCCTGTTACACTAAAAGCTAATATTTCACAATGTTTGAACAAGGTAAGAACCACCTTTTATCTCATCTTTGATGATATCATAACGTGTTTTTTTATCGCCATAAGAGCGAAACAAACGACCCCAAGAGTCAATTAAAAATACACGTGTTGATATTTTACCTGATACATGCAACACTTTGAGTCTTTACATCAGACGGCTGGTATAAAATATCATGGGAAAAGAAAAGAAGCAATTGCGCATGTAGAATTACATACATCTATTTTCAACTCTGTATCATAAATTCAACTTTTCTAAATAGTGTATGTTTACTCCGATGTTTACATAGTAAATGAATATAGAATTACCTTTTCTAGTAATTGGTGGAAACACATTTCTTGTTAATGAACAGTGCAACAAGGCAATGCAACAAGTGACTTCTCTAAACGCTTGATTGGGGAATGAAAGGGAATCTCTAACGTGGGTGGAGTCAAATTTTGTTTAAACAACAAAACTACTTCAAAATTCCGTTTGATTTCCACTTAATAATTATTTGCGTGGATAATTTATAGAGGGGAATACAATACCTTCTTAGCATTAACCCTTTCCCTCATATAGACGCTTTATGACGCCCCTGCAGCAGACGACTTTTTGAAAACATAGTGACAAAAGAATAAATTGCTCAAAACGAGAATTTCTCCTTTTGCCACAATGTTTTCCACTTTTAGTCATAGGTTATCCATTCAATTATAAAGATTTTCCATTTTTTGATAAAATATGTTCAAAGTCGTCTGCTGCATACTTGTCGTATGAGGGAAAGGGTTAAAGATGGGTTAACGCTTTAGCACATCGAGAGTTTTTTTCACCTGCAGCAATTTCTCCTTTCATCACGATGTTTTCAAATCTATTAAAAAATATACTGCCAAATATACTGTTATATATAGATATATTCCATATTTTTGCCCAGATGATTTCAAAGTGGTTTGCTGCAGTTTTATCGTATGTGAAAAAAAGGGTGAAGTCTATCAGATTACATTTTACCATAAACAACGTGATAAAGACAGCAATATATATATATATCATACGGATATATTATCCGCATGTTAAACCATCACGCTTTGGAAATATAACCAGTTTAAGGACACACATTTAGTATATTTTGTTTTTAGATTACAAATTCCCTTAAATGTTATAGGTGCTAAACTCCAGATGGTGATCAACATTTTGAAATGTTGAAACTTCTACAAAATTTCCTACATGTAGTAGTGACTACAAAGTAAGTCATAAGTTGTTCAAAACTATTTTGGCAGTCTTATTGAAAGTCATGAAACATTTGGCTTACTGTGTAGACATGGGTATGTCTACCCAGTAAAAATAAAATATGAAGCATAAACGATCAATATTTAGTTGGTTATGGTACGGAAAGTGAAATGATTACTCTAATTTTATCCAAGTATTATGACTATAATATTTCAAGTGAACTTTGGAAAAGTTTTAAAATCTTAACTATAATATCTAATTTCTGGAGTTCAGCACTTTTAAGGTTGCAAATTCTCTTAAATGTTAAAGTGGGGAAAATGTGATAAAGAAAAAAAAACTAATAGCCCACGGAACAATACAATTTTCACGTTATGTTCCAAGATATTGCGATAAGTTCCGGCTTATCACATCATCATCGAACCGATACCGGGCGCCGGTATTTTACCGGTTTATCGGTCTATCATTAACTGTCAATGCTCCGTCAAGGCCCCCGTAATACGTCAGGCGGGAGATATTATACGTGGCTTCTAAACACGGTCCCGCACAAACAGTTCAATGGCTCGTCCTCAAATATAAACCTTTAACCCTTTCCCTCATATAGACGTTTTCTGACGCCTCTGCAGCAGACAGCTTTTTGAAAACATAGTGACAAAAGAAGAAATTGCACAAAACGTGCAATTTCTCCTTTTGCCACAATGTTTTTCCACTTTTCGTCATAGGTTATCCATTCAATTATGGAGATTTTCTATGTTTTGACAAAATATGTTCAAAGTCGTCTGCTGCAGAAGTATATTCATCATCTGTTATTTCAATAGTTTACAGCATGCCAGACGAAAATGGGTTTCGCTGCGGGTGCGAACGGGAAAAGCAAACGCAAAAACATGAAATAAAGCCATCTTAGTTTCACAGCATTTAGACCCGTATTTGCTTTGTGAAACTCAATTTCCATTAAAGCTGCATTCCAAACGAATACATTCGTCAAATACACGTGTAAACACAAAGTGTAGGATTTTCTTTAACGTATATTTGAAAATGCTATTGTCATAGATAGATACATCAAAATACTTCTCCATAAGGAATAGGTTCTAAAAAACGAACTTTTTTATGAAAATTATCACTTGCCATTTTTTTTGTAGAAAAACGTAAAATATAAAATAAGACAGAATGTTGCGTTCACAACAACAAATCATAAAGTATATATATGAGAACGACACAGAAGATATCCATTTCCAACATGCAGACGCTTGCAGGTGATGATTGAACAATACACGGCTTCTCATCAGAAACGTTTATCGTTTTACCCTTTCCCACAAACATCAAATCTGCAGCAGACGACTTTGAAAATATATAGGACAAATATTAAATATCTATAAAAAAAGGTATAATTATGGAATAAAGTTGAAACTGTTGTGACAAATGTCAACCACTGCAGAGGCTTCAGAAAGCGTCTGTTTATGGGAAATTGTTCCAGCTCATTTATAGTCAAACCTGTGCTTAAAGACCACCATTTCGGTACCTTTCCCTGTCTATAGCAACCACGCTTTTAGCATTTTGCTGCATAAATGAGCCTGTAAATGAAGACCACCTGTGAACGAAGACCGGAGTGTTGTCTTCACATGGTTGGTCTGTATAGACAGGTTACACTGTACTGCCTTGTGATCGCAAACACTAGCCGTGTTCTAAAAGGACAACGTAAATGACATCAAGACATAGGCCATTTGTGTAAGATATGTGAAATATACACATTTCTGTAACAAACGACTTCTGAAAAAACATTGTGACAAACGTAAATGTCAATAAAAATATTTTTTAAAGATAAAAGTAAGATACACATTTCTGTAACGGACGACATTTAAAAACAAAGTGAGAACAAAATGTATTGCTCAATTTTTTGTTTTCAATGCGCAGGCTAATCCGGGCCGACACATTCCGTCTCAGGGGTATAGAGGTATAGAGTAATGATTCCTAAAATAGAAAATCCACAGGTGGCGAAAAGTGTCTGCCCGGATTAGCCTGCGCGGCATGCTGAGGCTGATCACGTCGATACTTTACGCAGAGTTCATAATGTTGGTTTTCTCGTGATTCAGAAGAGTCTTATACTTTCAAATGCGGTAAATGGTTCAATAAATAACTATCAATGTTATATATGGAAGTCATTAAACATCAATAAAACAGTTTTATGCGAAGACATGAAATACGGAGTAAAAGACACATGACAGGATTTATTGTAAGTTTCGTTGCATTTAGAAGAGAATAACACGAATTTACAATAAAACCTTATAATTGCAATCAGTTATGCCTTTGTGTGCGGAGAAAGAAAATGTATTTTTAATATTACATGATGGGGAATTCGAGACGCTTTCTTGTTTTGAACCTTTCATTTTTTCTCGGATGGATATCATTTTCCCATTCATTTTGACAAGTTGATATGTTTTCTGAGAGTGCACTTTTTTCTCGCTTGGAAGTTTCAGCTGTGACTTACAATGCCGATATTCGCATGAAAGTTGACAAAATGGTGTTCATTCTTCTTATGAGTTCTGTATTTGCTGTGTCTTACAGAGTTAAAAATACGATAAGAAAAACAAATTCTTCTTTTACTAAAACGTTTTCAAACGTTTCATGCTACAGAGATGTGATAGGTCGTTTGTATGAGGGACAGGGTCAAATTGATACATCCCTACATCATTTCGCTAATTAGATATGATTGATTAGTTTGGGGGTGTAACGCCAGAGAGAGAGAAGCATAATTCAAAATTGCAGAACAACAGCAGTCATAATTTAAAATGGCAGGTGTAGGAATTGATGACTTATTTTACAGGTCAAACCCGTTTTGAACAGTATTTCAGTTCTATCACGGCGGCTGGTACACAAAAAGGTGTGTTTCACTGGTTTAACGCGCATGTTTCAAGGGCTTTGAACTCCGGACCCCTGTAATGATATCCCCTCAACGTTACCCGATTGAGTTTATGAATATAGAAAATAAAAAATCCGTTTGGCATATATCATCCATTGTTTATTATATTTAACATTTGAAAGTGAAATGTTGTTGAAGAAAAAAATACAATATTGACATTTTAAGAGACCGCAAAGATTTAAACGTGAACAAAAACTACTTTATAAATTTGTAAAGTTTTTATATGAAGGCTTTCCGACATACAAACAAACTTCAACAGACTTCTTTGAAATGATCTAAGCAAAAATATGGACACTCTCTAGAAATAAGAGTATAAATATTGAATAAAGTCAACAACATTGTGACAAAAGGTGAAATTGCTCAATATAAGCTAGAACAACACAGTCAACGTAACTGTTAATTAATACAGGTATTTACGTTGTTATGATTTATTGTTTTCTTGCACATTAACGGGCAATGCGGCTGGGGGTGGTTATGTATCCTAAACTTCCGGTTCCGGTCTGTTCGATTGGTGTCTGGGATCTAATGATATCGAGCTAGTTTGAAACTCAATGAAATCAATAGGTCAACATATTTTCGATCGCCAATTTATTTATTGCTATTTAGCACTTTATACACAGTGTGAACGTACATGTATATTCAAATCAAAGTACAAGTCACAAGCAAACAGTTGCAGTAACCCCTTATACAAATCCATCGTACATTCGGTTCCGGTCTGTTCTATTTGCGTCTGGGTACGGAACATATCGAACCTGTTTGGAACTCAATGAAAACAATATGCCACCATATCTTCGATCGCCTATTTATTTATTGCTATTCAGCACTTTATACACAGTGAACATAACATATATATTCAATTCAAAGTACAAGTTCACAACCAAACAAATGCAGTATATGCCCTTATTCAAATCCACCGTTCTTTCAAAGTGCCCCTACTCCCCCAATTCACTTTGAAGGCGATTTCTTCAAACGATGCCGATTTCGCATAAAACTCCATTTGGACAATTTATATCCCATTAGCCTAGCTCCTATTGGGAAAACCAGTAGTCGCGAAGCTTCGTTGATGGTTAAACCCTCCCTCCCTTCCTGCTTTATTTCCGGGATATCAGTCGGCTGCGTCACTGGAAAACCAAACCTTACGGACTTAACGCGAACAGTAAAGATTCGGATCTGCACGCGTCTGATAACATAGCTCGAGTCAATGTGTTTATTTAATGTATTTTAACCTATTTCCACATACAACACAACTCTGCAGAAGACGACTTTGTAAACATATTGGCAAAAACATGGAAAATCTCTAAAAAATAAATGTATTGCTTGTGAATAGATTTGAAAGCGAAATTGCTCATTATTTTGAAACAATGCTTTCAAAAGCCGTCTGCCGCAGAGGCGTCAGTATGAGGGAGAGGTTAAATATCCTTATATGAACCATTAACCCTATGTTGTGTATCAACATAGGGTTTTGTTGGAAATTTAAAAGAGATATTGTGGGGGAAAAGACCAGTTTACCCCTCCCTATATAGACCTGTGTAATGATATGTCCTGTTCGTCAGCCATACATACTTATAAGAATATATTTTCTAAATATATATTATATCACTGCATTGCATCACTATTGTTTCTATTGTTTATATACATACTGGCATAGGACAAGATTCGCAAGACAAGTTTAATTCAAGTGTATTTGCTGTTTGTTACATGTAATGATATATATATATAGACGTTTACCGGGGTATTATATTCAGTATACCAGCCTGCACATACACAGGTTGTACCGCATGTCGATCATGTAGGTTTAATACACGTATACAATTGTAGCTATCTCTTTTCCCTACAATATCTCTTTGATATTCCAACCAAACCCTATGATGTGGGTATTTAAAATATGTGTCTCATTGAGACGATTATTGTCAGTACCCACAGCATAGGGTTGGAGTGTCAAATAAGGACTTTAGAACATGCAAACCGTTCTAGTATATATCTACTTTTCATATACATGTAAGGACATTGCACGTTCTAGAGAGACTTAGGCACAGGCAAACCCGATATTTCCGAATAGTTGCCGTACATTCATTGAATACCCCCATTTCGACGGCCTCAGTAAAGTTCCTGAGAAACTATTGACAAAGTCACGTGCTTCGGCGATATAACCAGTCGACTATGACTTTTTAAACAATTCACCATGGTGATAAAGACACACGCGCATGCTACGCATCGACGATTTAACATCTGGTTATATTTTTTATGTGAAAGAGTTACAGTCGAGGCTGTTTTAAAACCTTTCCCTCATACGACAAGTATGCAGCAGACGACTTTGAACATATTTTGTCAAAAAAATAGAAAATCTCTATAATTGAATGGATAACCTATGACTAAAAGTGGAAAACATTGTGGCAAAAGGAGAAATTGCTCGTTTTGAGCAATTTCTTCTATTGTCACTATGTTTTCAAAAAGCCGTCTGCTGCTGAGGCGCCAGAAAGCGTCTATATGAGGGAAAGGGTTAAACCTTGCTTTTATTGACGATTTATGGTAAAAATCTAACTCATTGTGTGTCGCGAAACAGTACTGTATCGCCCTTAACCATTTCCCACATACAACTAATTTGCAGCAGACGACTTTGA
>JASEVX010000002.1:36479128-36507177 GCA_031761405.1 Serripes groenlandicus
AGCAACGTTTTCCTTTTCCGAAAACTGTCTGCTGCGATGACGTAAATTTATATCGTCTGTATTTAGGGAAGGTTTTACGAAAAACAACAATACACTTCTTACACCAGAGAATTAGTTAAAAGATACGGAAAATCAATAATATTTGATGTATCCAATTCAGATGACATTTAATTTGTTAAAATATTGTAAAATGTTAAGGTTAACCCTTTCCCTCATACAACAATTTTGCAGCAGACGACTTTGAACATATTTTGTCAAAAAAATAGAATATCTCTATAATTGAATGGATTACCTATGACTAAAAGTGGAAAACATTGTGTCAAAAGGAGAAATTGCACGTTTTGTGCAATTTCTTCTTTTGTCACTATGTTTTCAAAAAACCGTCTGCTGCAGAGGCGTCAGAAAGCGTCTATATGAGGGAAAGGGTTAAGACGCATACGCTGTGTTTTGCTGGCGGTTAAAACAGACATGGATTTAATTAATAATTAGGCACCAAATATATTGATCGCCACGGAACTAATTCACTTTGGACAATGAGAGGTGATCCTCGTTCTTTCTATCTCTTCCTGGTTTGCTTACAAAGTGCATCGGCACTTATTTAGGTCTCATCAGTTTAACTCGTTTAAATCTTTTCCCACATACAACAAATTTAGAGCAGACGCCTTTAAAAACATGAACAGAACATATTTAATTTGACTTATACAAAATACATGCATCTCGTCATACAAAACATATTTATACATGAATTAACGCAAATCAAACACGGTTACATCAAGACATTTAGTAAGAATTTTAAACTTTTATACTATATACTACATAGAGGATGAACAATTAAATTTAAAAACATGCTCTCAATTTAATTCAATTCAATTCAAATCAATTCCTTAATCCAGTTATACCGGCCCATATACAAGCAGTATAGTATATACATTTAAATGCATAAATTAAAAATTATATACATGAAATAAAATGAAAAATGAAAATATGCCCACACAAATATTGAAAGTCTCTATTAAGGGAAAAATAATTATTGAATAGAGCTGTAAACAATATGACAAATGAAAGAAGTTACTTATTATGAACAATTTCTCCATCTACCACAGGGATTTTCAATTCAATACAATATGATATTTTATTTCGATGCGGAGTATGTACAAATATATAAAAGACAGCTCTGCAAAATAGTATACATCGTGAATAGAGGGAAACCAAATGCGTTATACTGAAAAAACAAACAATATCAGAAAGCCATTAAGAATAAGAGAACATTGAGAGAAAGAAAGAAATAATGTACATGATTAGAAAATAGAAGTATGTATTTTAATTCATATATTCTTTTCTGGTATTTACACGTACATATACACCAGGTTTGTATGACCGTGGTATAAATGAAATGAGTAAAAACATTGTTTCTTGATATTCATGTTTTAAATGTTACATATTTTCGCATAAATGCACCAAACACATTTCTATTTCGTGTTTGAGTTACATGTGCATTATTCTGACCAGTTGTTGCCTTCATATTATTGGCGTTTATCTGTGTAACTTTCCTTCATATTAACGTATTTTATAAACATATATTGGTTCAATTTTAAAAAAAAAGAAAAATACCAAACATAATGATGTATGAATAAGTTATATTGATATATAATGAGAAAACACTGACGCGCTTATTTATGTGCAAAAGTGCCCGAACTGACCTCTGGTAGGGGTCAATAGCACTTATCAGTTTCTATCGATTTATCTAAAGGTTCATTTGTTCCATGTATAAGTCATCATATAAATATGTCAAATGTAATTTCAATGTATATGCCGAAAATTTAAACAAATATGAAATGCGTGGCTTTTATCCAAATATGTCTGTGTTCAAACAAATACGATATGTGTGCTGTTTATTCAAACATACCCGCGTTGAAACAAAAATGAAAGGCTTGGCGTTTTTTCAAACATATATATGTTCAAACAAACATGAAATACATGGCGTATTTTCAAACATATATATGTTCAAACAAATATGAAATGTGTGGCGTTTATTCAAACATTTATGTTCAAGATTTTTATTTTCAATCAAAATAATGTCCATTTTCAACAGTTTAGCCAATTTATTTCCCCTTAACCCTTTCCCTCATACGACAATTCTGCAGCAGACGACTTTGAACATATTTTGTCAAAAAATAGAAAATCTCTATAATTAAATGGATAACCTATGACTAAAGGTGGAAAACATTGTGACAAATGAAGAAATTGATAGTTTTGAACAATTTCCTCTTTTGTCACTATGTTTTCAATATGCCGTCGTCTGCTGCAGAGGCGTCAGAACGCGTCTATATGAGGGAAAGGGTTAAGTTATCTCTCTCATACAGACAGACGATAGTTGGCATATACGAGTTTCGAAAACAAAGTAGTAAAGGAATTAATTGTTCTAGGTTAGCAATTTCTCC
Source organism: Serripes groenlandicus (assembly GCA_031761405.1). Taxonomy (NCBI): domain Eukaryota; kingdom Metazoa; phylum Mollusca; class Bivalvia; order Cardiida; family Cardiidae; genus Serripes; species Serripes groenlandicus. The sequence goes on from JASEVX010000002.1 coordinate 36,481,570, forward strand.
TTTTCCCATAGTATTATTTAATTTAGCTAACATGCATGGAACAAATAATTTTTCATATTTACAAATTAATTGTATTCTTTTGTTTCCTCAGAAGTTTTCAGGGTATAATAATATTATTAATGAAGCACACCGGGTGAGTGATTAACCCTTTCCCACATACAACAAATCTGCATCAGACAACTTTGAAAACAATAAGACAACAATAAAGAAAATTTCAACAAAATAATGTATAACTATTAAAAAGTACAATATTGTGGCTAAAGGATAAATTGCTCATTATAAGCAATTTCTCCTTTTGTAACAATGTTTTAAAACTCGTCTGCTGCAGGGGCATCAGAAAGCGTCTGTATGTGGGAAAAAGATTTCATATCCAGATGACAAATAAAAAAAAGTATCCATTTGGTACTGGAAGTAAAAATATTGTTTAAACGGGAGGTAAAACAATTTCTCCTTTTGTGACTTTGTTTTTAAAGAACGTCTGCTACGGAAACATCGGGAAGCGTCTGCTTGTGGGAAAAGCTTTAATATCCAGATGATAAAAACAAATATCCATACACGGTAGTGGAAGCAAAACTGTTTTTAAAACGGGAGATAAAACAATTTCTCATTTTGTCACTTTGTTTTTAAAACTCGTCTGCTGTAGAGGCGTCAGGAAGCTGTACGTGGAAAAAAAGATTTGATTTCGAGATGACAACAAAAAAATATCCATACGGTAGTTGAAGTTAAACTATTGTTAAAACCGGGAGATAAAACATAAAGATCCATTTGTCCCGGCCCACCGGTACATTAATCTCTTTCCCTCATACGACAATTCTGTAGCAGACGACTTTAAACGTATTTTGTCAAAACATAGAAAATCTCCATAAGTGAATGGATAACCTATGACTAAAAGTGGAAAAACATTGTGGCAAAAGGAGAAATTGCACGTTTTGTGCAATTTCTTCTTTTGTCACTATGTTTTTTAAAACGCCGTCTGCTGCAGAGGCGTCAGAAAGCGTCTATATGAGGGAAAGGGTTAATCACTTTCCCAATAGATTTACAGTTACTTGTTATCATTAATGGGTCACACTGCATCACAAGAGAGGTTTCATTGTAGTTTTTAGCGTAAACAAACTATTAGCGGAGACAGCTTAGGTCGGCGTATGTATCCGAACACCCTCACCCGCGACTTCACATGGTATACACTGATTTTAACAACATCTATAAGTATCTATACACACGCTAAAGGTGTAACCCGTTTTGTCCTACGTATTTCATTGTGTCGGGGGGAGGGGGGTGGAGGGACATTTAAATAACGCTTTACATTTGCCGTGGCGCCATGTTATTATTTGAGGGAGCAGGTGTTCGCGTGTCGCCAGTCCTTTGATCTCACTATGCGAAATGTCACGGTTCATTTCCCGCCAGTAGTCAGATTCTTTTTTCACCTGGTCACGTGATCTAATCCGGATCTCGCCGCACGCGAGATTTTTTACCTGTCCAGCTCGATAAGGTCTGATCCGTTTAGAACAGGACTAATAGAGGCTTACTGTCAGCATTTTCCCCGTTTTGCTTGTATATTAAACCCTTAACGTGATGCAGGCGACTTTTTGACGACCCTGTTTGGCTTTACCAACATATGGACGCATTTTGACGCATCTGCAGCAGACGACTGTTGAAAATATCGTGACAAAAGGATACATTTCTCAAAACGAGCAATTTCTCCTTTTGCCACAATGTTTTCATTTTTTTTTCAGTAATAAGAGTAGACATTTTCAATGTCGTCTGCTGCAGATTTGGTGTATGTGGGAAATTGTTAACAGACAATTTCTGAACATACTGTGTGTCAACAGTTTGTTCATTAAAACGTCCATAGCGTTTTTGTCCTCAGAGGTTTTCAAAGTAGACGATAACCCATTGCATGATTTGCTATTTCAAGACCGTTCTAAAACAGAAAATATGATAACGGTGGAAAAAGCATCAGTACATATGTAAAACAATGTAGGTATCACTTTTTATGACCAACTTCTCGCATCCGATGAAAAAAGATATTTTAATACCGTTTTCTAGTTGTAGACTTCGATCATGGACAAGATACTTTCAAAGCAACAGGCTGCTTTTTCACAAAGACTGTTCCATTGGTGGAAGACGAATGACGCCTGTCCGAGTGACTTAAATCAAACATCGGAACTTATGTTGGACAAGCTGGGGTTCGAACTCACAAACCCCCTGGATTGACAGCCCGCGTCGATATCGACTGAGATACCGGGGCTCGGCAATACCATTCAAACACATCGAGACGAAGTACATGTGCGTATATAGATAATTGCGCCCTTCCTTGTCTGTCACTAATTTGTGCAGTCTAATCGGGATCCTTAATGATGGAAAATATTTCATATTCATGTTTTCATGAACAGTAGCTCATATGCATACAAGTTACACTTTTTAGTTTTAAAGAGATTTCAAGGAGAGCCGTGATTGGCCATTGCAGTTTAATCGACCAATGAAATAACCTGTTACAACAACACAGTACACAACAGTTTGTGCTGATCTGGATGTTCTCAGGTCGAAAAAGTCCCAAAGTTAAATGTTCCGAGTGATATGACTCATAGTTTACCGTTTCCCGAATACAACACATTTGCAGCAGACGATTTTGAAATAATTCAGTCAACAATATGAAAACCAAGAAATATCTTTAAAAAAGATAAACGGCGATCAATATGAGAAAACACTAAGAAATGGAACATGCGCATATTATTTGACTTGAATATCAGAAAGGCTCTATGTGTTTACCAAAGGCTAATCGGCCAATCAAAACGTTTCATTTCCTTTATTTCTTCGACATCATTCATTAAATACAACATTTGATTGGTCTACAATCTAGATCATTTGTTTAACATCTAGGTCAAAACTGAGGTTAAACAGCTATCGCCGATATACCACTCTGTTGATGACAGAATAAGTTTGTTCAGAAAACATTGAATACATTGTGGCAATTTTGTTTCTTTTGTCACAATGTTTTTATTTTTTTGCTGCAATCTTCTGCAGAGAATTCAGAAAGCGTCCGTATGTGGGATGGGATTAAGGATCGACATGCGAGCACTATGCACAATAATTGATACTCCAACAGAACGACTTTTGTTCGTGGGATATCTTTATTTAGGCATTCCTGATGTAGTTGAGTTGTTCTTGTTTACAAAAATAGATACATGTAGAGTGCGAATATTCGTCACGTGATATCGAAAATCATGGCAATTGTGTTTCAAGCCTTTCCCTCATATAGACGCTTTCAAAACGAGCAATTTCTCCTTTTGTCACAATGTTTTCCATTTAAAATCATAGGTTATCCATTCAATTATAGAGATTTTCTATATTTTTACAAAATATGTTCAAAGTCGTCTGCTTCAGAATTGTCGTATGAGGGAAAGGGTCAAGTGTACTCGTTCTCTTTGGACCTAATGTAACCGGACTGAAAATATCCGACCCGACCGGAACTCGAACTCGTAATAGAGTTTTGACAGCCTGCGTTGCTACTGACTGAGCTACCAGGGCTCGGCTCAAGAGGCTTAAGGGATACTTGTAAAACTTTTAAAATTACTATCATATACCTGCAGCAGACAACTTTGACAACATCCAGGCAAACATATGAAATATATCTTTTAATGAATCTGGTGCACACCTTTGAAAACATTTAACTCTTTTAGCGCCGAATTGTATAAAGTAGACTCTTCCATGTTCAAAATATAAAATAAACTAAAAGGCAAACAATGCTGATTGCAGGTGAGACAGCTCGTTACGAGCTGACTCACCTGAATCTGTATTGTTTGCAAACACCTCAATATTGCCTTTGGCGCTGAAAAAGTTAATCAAACATATGGAAACCCTCTATAAATGAGAGTAACGTTACTGATTAAAGTTGAACAATTGTGAAAAAAAGCCGAAATGGCTCAATATGAGAACTTTCTCTTTTTGCGACAATGTTTTCAAAAGCCATCTGCTGCAGATACATCAAAACGTGGGAAAGGGTTAATTAAAGATAGATATGTGTCTGGCCCTGAATTCTTTGCGTATACCAAGTGCGAATAAATCAGAATATTGCATGTTAAACGAAAACTTAACCAAATCTCAAAACCAAATGAAGCAAACCAAGACTGGCAGTAAAGTTTGTGGGAAATTAATTTGAGCTTTTCCCAGATGAATTCTAGATTTTCATGAAATTGATTTAATAAATATGAACTTGATTAAATTGGGCGCGCCATAGTCCCAGATCGGTCCCAGATCGGCACTGATACCCCTTTATTATGGCACTTTGTAACGATATAGCCAAGAAATAGAACGCACCGAGACCACAGATCGGAGAACCACAGCCATGTCTTGACTTACATGTCCTATACCTCATTTAACCCTTTCCCTAGAAAAGACCACAGTGTACGCATTTATACATTGTAACGGAATACATCTATAAATATGTGAACTTGATTAAGTTTGGTGTGCCGTAGTCCCAGATCGGTCCCTTTGGCACTTTGTAACGATATAGCCATGGAATAGAACGCAACCTGACCACGAATCGGGGAACCACTACCATGTCCTGACTTACATGTATTAACTTTAACATCATATAACAACTAACCCTTTCACTAAAACAAACCACAGTCTTCGCCTTTGTAACAGAATAATTCTATAAATATTTTCTTTTCGTTTATCTTTTTCTCCATATCCATAGCTTTATTATGCCCGTGCATAGATATGCGGAGGTTGAGCTTAACATTTGACAATTCAGTGATCTATAGATATATTTAAAAAAACAAAAAGCTTTTTGTAAAAATTAACACAGAAGAGGGTTGTCCCATATTCTGTTATGTATATATATATATATATATATATATGTGTCATTCTGTTTCACCATTTGTATGTACCTTATGATTTTAGTCTTGTACAAACTGTGAGAAATAAAGAAATTGAAAAGAAAATCGTTGCCATCCTTCCTCATACCTTAAACTAACTTTGATATTAGTTAACCTGTGTTAGTATGAATAATAAAACATTATACTGATTCCAATGTCTGATGTAATAAAACATTATAATTATTCCAATGTCTGATGTAATAAAAAAGAATAATTATTCATATGTCTGGTGTAATAAAACATTATAGTTATTCCAATGTCTGATGTAATAAAACATTATAATTATTTCAATGTCTGATATAATTAAACATTATAATTATTCCAATGTCTGATGCATTAAATCATTAAATTATTCCAATGTCTGATGTAATCAAAAATAATAATTATTCATATGTCTGGTGTAATAAAACATTATAATTATTCCAATGTCTGATGTAATAAATCATTATAATTATTCCAATGTCTGATGTAATCAAAAATAATAATTATTCATATGTTTGATGTAATAAAAGGTTATAATTGTTCTAATGTCTGATGTAATAAGAATACAATTTCAAAAGATTTCCCTATGATAATTTTTTGTATTGGTGTTTAATGCTGTTTTTAATATTATTTATGTTTTATAAATATTGTGGTAACACAAACAAATGCACACAGCGAGCACTTTTTCCTTTTTTTCAACATTGTTTTCTTGTTATCTCTGTGTTAAACGGATGCTTTAAATTGTCTATTTACACGTACTTATCATGTGAGTTTTTAGATAATTAAATAATATATTTTCTCAACACTATCTGACTTATTGAATACTGCAACTTCACATACATTGTTTGTTCTTTTGTATTTTGCTACTTTCATTGCGTGTACATGATTGCAAATACAATATTTTGTAAATTGTATTATATAGTATTATATTATATTCCTATTGTGTCTATGAAACAGAGTTTTATGAATTTTCGTTGATCGTTTGTACTTCACCCAGAACACTGCGATTGGAAATAAATAGAAAAGGCGCCTTTAAATTGTATTGTAAATAATTAGAAAGTCTGTCTTTATATTTTTAATTTATCCAATTTACAAAATTTACACAAAATTTACGATATATTGTATTGTCTTGAATTGCATCAATTTGAGGGAAAAGACATGACCCTACCGGGGATCGAACCCGTGACACAAACTCTAAAGCAGCGTATCATAGACATACTCGTATATAAACAAAAATGGTTCAACAGTATAGACACCTCTCCAAGACTGAAATATAATCTGAATTTAAATTTGATTTTAGAACAAATATCTTTCAGGCAATAAAGACAAAAACTATTAGGTAACACACATTTGCGACTGAATATGTGAAACACTGAAGAATAGAAACAAAATCAACAGATATGCAATAACTGTCACGTGGATATAGAACAGAACAGAACAGAAATGTTAATTGACATTAAGCATATAAGCCCATAGTCACATAAAAACATACATATACATATACATAAAATGGCATGTCGTTTAATACATACATATACATAACATTGTTATAATAGTTTATACATTTAGGTTGAAACGTGACAATACTTCCGTTTATTTGTTACTTATTCCTGGAACATGCAGCATCCAGTACTGGTCATATAATAGTATTTCCTGTTTATATATGGCTGCGTCTATAGAAACGATCAAAACAATTTTGACAACTATTCAAATTGAGATATTTTAAGTTCGAACAAAGGCACATTTTCTTTTTGAGTAACTGCATAAACTGCATTTTAGTTTCGCCAACAAAATACGGGACCGTACTAGACAAAGCCCGGGAACATCAGAATTTTAGGGAAGATACTTGTTTGCTGACATTTGGTGTCATTGATGGAAGACCAAATTGATCGGATAAGGTCATCAATACATGTAAGGGCGATTTACAAAAGGAAACTGATTGGATTATAAGATGCACCGACATGCGCAATGTATAAACAAACTGACCATTACTTGTGTTAATGAATCAAGTATTTTATATTTCCATCATCTCGCTTATGTATCGTTAACCCTTTCCCACTTGTAGACGCATTTTGATTCATCAGCAGCAGACGACTTTTTGAAAATATTTTGGCAAAAGGAGAAATTGCTCATAACGAGCAATTTCTCCTTTTTCCACAATGTTTTCTTCAACTTTATTTAGTAATTATCCTTACATTTATTTAGATGTTGATTATTTTTGCCTGTATGTTTTCAAAGTCGTATGCTGCAGATTTATTGTATGTGGGAAAGGGTAAAGTCATTAACTGTTTATTAACGTAGCATCATATGATAACTATAGGTTCAAACAATGTTCACCTTTTCCCACATAACACTTTTATGCGGCAGACAGCTTTGAAAACATTGTGTCAAAATTATTGACACGATCTATAAAGAAAGATATACTTATTGAATAGAGTTGAAAGCATTGTGACAAAAGGAGTAATTGCTCGTTTTTAGCGATTTCCCCTTTTTGTCATAATGTTGTAAAACGTGGTCATCTCTAGAAGCGTCCAAATGCGCCTATAGCTGGGAAAGGTGATACTTTAAAGGACAAACAAGTGTGAAACGACGACATTTGATAGATACTGTTAAACCATTTAAAATTGAATTACAATTATACTTGATATTTTTAAATATTTTCAAAAAATAAATAAAAAAATAAGACAGTATTTTAGAACGGATTTGGAAACACAGTGTGATAAGAGAAAATGCATACTGTGCGCGATGTCTCAGTTTCACACACAGTGTTTTCATATTAAATTTAATTCAGAGTGTTATTGTATAATTATAAATAACTAAATTCATGTGACTTTATGCGTTAATATTACGTTTATATAAATGTTGACTTATAAGCCTAGTGGGCCGGGTGTGGTAACTTTGTATAAAACTTGTTAATCATGTTTGTAAATTAACCCAGGTCACGTTTACCCTTTCCTACATACAAACGCTTTCTGACGCCTCTGCAACAGACGACTTTTGAAAACATTTGTGACAAAATGAGAAATCGCTCAAAACCAGCCATTTCTCCTTTTGTGTTCAACTTTGTTTAATAATTGTTCTTTACAACATAAATATTTTCCTTAATTTTGCCTAGATGTTTTTCAAAGTCGTCTATTGCAGATTATGTTTATGTGGAAAAGGGTTTATAAACAACCTCCAGGTCCATCTGTCATTTACTTTAACGCTTCTATAGGCTCTGAGTCATACAGCGGATGCAAATGCCGAACTCCTGCTTTGTTTACAAATGGTCAACTGTACCGATAATGTACGGAGACCGTTTATATATGCCGCGTGCTTGATTGATTGATAATGATTTAACCCGTTCCCTCATATAGACGCTTTCTGACGCCTCTGCAGCAGATGGCCTTTTAAAAACATAGTGACAAAAGTAGAAATTGCTCAAAACGAGCAATTTCTCCTTTTGCCACAATGTTTCCACTTTTAGTCATAGGTTATCCATTCAATTAAAGAGATTTGCTATTTTTTGAAAAGATAAGATTCAAAGTCGTCTGCTGCAGAATTGTCGTATGAGGGAAAGGACTAACGCGTGTTTTAACATTTTTCAGTCATATCACGTCAGCCGGTTCAACTACTCATTCTCACACCACACAATATACTTTCCAAGCATCTGCCTAGTTAAACATCTGTCTAGTTAAACATCGGTCTAGTTAAACATCTGTCTAGTTAAACAGTTAAACATTCCATTGGTTAAACACGAATAACGCATGTATAACTGTGAAACATTTCGCACCCTCGGACAGATTGTTGGCCGAGCTGGGATTCGAAATCACAACCCCTGGATTGACAGCCCATGTCGCTACCGGAGCTCTGCGAGTGATTGTACGTACTCTCACTGGAATAAATGTTTTTGTTTATGAAACAAATGTTCTTTGATTGTTTAACGACGCTTTCAACAATTCTTTTTCAGTTATATCACGGCGTTTATAGTCCTAAGTTATCAGCACTACTTGTCCATCATTTATCCTTACACCAGCCAGGCAGTGTAATGATAGCCACGTAACTCCTTATAAAGTTCCAAGCAGGGTAGACATTACTACCATTTTTAAAGTCTTACGACAAAATGGGATAATGTGTGTAAATGAATCGAAAATACCGTAGTGAAGCATTTTATTTGTTGTAGTCAATTATCAGTTCAAAATAATAACTACTATTATAATAACTTTTATATTAATATTTGTTTATATTATTATAACAAATTGATATTGATATTTGATATTCATATTCGATATAAATATTTGATATGAATATTTGACATTAACTTTTGATATAAATATGAACTATGGTGAAATATTTTGTGATTATAAATTATTTTACCCATATAAAAATTATTATATATTATTTATATTATTAAAAGCCATATAAATGTTTATTTTTTATAAACGATTGTATTCTAATATTAAATAACCAAAACAGCAAGGAAATGTTTTCCATAAACAATAAATGATTAATGAGTCTTTTGTTAAGAAGTATTTCGCTTATACAACAATATTTCAGTTACAAGGAAATGCATGTATACATAACTTTATTAGTTTATTACGGAGGCTTTAGAAGGGAAATCATTAGAGTGCCTGAAACGATTTCTTAATTAACCCTTTCCTTCATATAGAAGCATTCTGACGCCTCTACCATTGTGGTAAAGGTATTTCTCCATTTGCAACAACGACTTCAACTCTATGCAAATTTTCATACTAACATTTATAAATATTTTCTATATTTTGGACTTAAGAGTTTCAAAGCCTTCTGATGCAGATTGTGTGTATTTTGGAAACGGTTAAATGTTACTGTATGCGGAATGTTTACTTGCATTTCATTCCTTCTTTTCAGAACATTAGCATCATTTTACAGAAGCAGAAAAATAAGTAAGTAAGCATCGATTTGCTACATCCGTGAACAAACAACATAATCCTTTGCTGTTTGTTTTATTAAAAAGAAACAAGTGCGTACCAGGAATACAATAGCCCAGCGGAAACCCGTCTCTAAACAACATTTGCAATAACGTAGACCAAGAACAGCGTGCATATTCGAACACGCTAATCTAAGTACAGGTGGCTCGTTACAGTATTAGCAATGACTATTCTACTAATAAACATAGCTTATTAATTAACCCTTTCAGACCTACAGACGCAATTGTAACGCATTAACAGCAGACGACTTTTGAAAACATTGTGGCCAAAGGTGAAATTGCTCATGATGAGCAATTTCTCCTTTGGCCACAATGTTTTCTACTTGATTTAACAATTAATCTTTTTTGTTATGGAGATTGTTCAGGTTTGTGTCAATATGTTTTCAAAAATCGTCTGCTACAGATTTGTTGTATGTGGGAAAGGGTTAAGACCTGGGCTGGTGAATCAAGTTGTAGGAGTTCATTATCGTACATGTCTTTAACAAAGCCGTGCAAATCTTTACTGCAGGATCAGCTTAGGTGTTTACAATTATTTCACCTTGACACAATGGAAGGTCTAACAGGGTGTCTTTATGTTTCTATCAATGATTAAACAAAACACATATTACATTACCATGTTTTGTTTCCATTGCGTACACAGAAAGCACAAGAAGGTTATATTGAAAAAGCATCACCTATCTTTATGTATGACAATCTAAACGTCAACCCTTCCACACATACAGACGCTTTCTTACGCCTCTGCAGCAGACGAACTTTTGAAACATTGTGGTAAACGGATAAATTACTCATAATGATAAATTTCTATTTGTGCCACAATGTTTTCATGTCTGTCTCGTGTCTCGTATTAACTCTTTCAGCAACGAATTGTTTAAAGTAGACCCTTCTTTGTTCAAAATCGGACGACTCTATTTTCATGTTGTTCGAGTTTTGGAATATTTTTTATAACTAAAAGTAAAACAATGCAGATTTCAGGTGAGACAGCTCGTTACGAGCTGTCTCACCTGAATCTGTATTGTTTGCAAAAAGCTCAATATTGCCATTGGCGCTGAAAGAGTTAAGGATAGTATTCGGTAAGTGGAAAATGTGTTCAGCACAACGATGTCTCATCATTCGAAAAAATGACTTACTCTTTCAATAATGATGATACTAAAATGAACACACTTTACTGGGTTCGTTTTTAAACACTGCCTTTTTCATAAGTACACATGAGAATTAAACAAAGTTGAAGCTATAATTTTGATACAGTTGAAAATATTGCTGAAAAAGGAGGAATAGCTTAGGGGTCGGGTATCCATTGTTTTAACTTGTATTAACTTGTTCTAGGAATCACGTAAGAGATAGGGGTTTGGTATCCATCGCATTAACTTGTTCTAAGAATACGGTCAGAGATAGGGGTCGGGTATCCATTGTTTTAACTTGTTCTAAGAATACCGTCACATGAACAAGAAAGTTGACTCTGTTTTTAACTATTCTCATTCTTCGTCGTCTTCTTCTTCTTTTTATTATTATCATATATATTATAAGAACGTCTAGACCTAGGTTGTGGGTTCTGAAAATGATGGTCTAATTGTGTAATGAAGAATACGAAATCCAGCAGTAACTTACATAACCATTGTAAATGAATGCGTAACACATGATTAACGGATACGTTATAAACAGGGTATGTCATTCTCAATATATTCGACAACATATTAAACAAAGTTCAAATTACCGACGACCACGTTTATTTGTTTCACAAATACATTAAGGATGTGCATTTTGTTAAACTCCCATTCACTTGCTATATCATTAATGATAATATTCTTTCGTAATACAAAATATATTGGCAAACATCTGCCAATAATGCTCACCGTGCATATATACATCTATCTCGAATGTTTGTAGATAACTCAACCATAATTCAATGATACACTTTTGCTATTCTTTACTAATGTCGGAGCAACGGTCATGGAGGAGTGCCCTTGGGCAAGGCAGATTTCCTAGCCTAGTACTGGTTTGTTTACCCAGGGATCATGAATAAGTGATATGTTGCCGGGATATAACTGAAAGCTGCATGCATCCCCAATAAAAACAAATCTTTGCAACTGAACATTATATATTTATTATTTATAAATGTGACCCGTCGAAATGTTTCTTGTGTTGTATTGTTTTATTTATTTATCTATTTTATTTGTGTTTTACTGCATTTTAAACATACTTCATTTATATCAGAGCGACAGTTTCACATCTTCATGATCCCTGGGTTAAACCTGTCCCTCATACGACAATTCTGCAGCAGACGACTTTGAACGTATTTTGCCGAAACATAGGAAATCTCCACAATTGAATGAATAACCTATGACAAAAAGTTGAAAACATTGTGGCAAAAGGAGAAATTGCACGTTTTGTGCAATTTCTTCTTTTGTCACTATGTTTTCAAAAACAGCCGTCTGCTGCAGAGACGTCATTAGTCTAGAAAATGTGCCTTGCCCGAGGGCACTCTGGCATCACGACCGGGTCTGGGGATCGAAGCCGGGTCCCAAATCCCCGACGCTAACCACTCGGCCACGGCAGATACCGGTGTGGTATTGTACAGATTTATCAAACAGTGTATTGACTTATAAGGCTTTACATTTCGTTTCTTTAAAGTATTCTTTGTAAATTATTTAATCGAAGTCCTAGCATTTCACCTGGTGGACGATCGTTACGGCACAGTGGATTTGATTTCATTTGTGGGAAAAACAGAATTTGGTTAGAACGGGTGATTTCTCATTATTTCTCAAGTTAGCAAATAAATACAAGAATTAGAAAATTCAGACGTTACGGCTGTCACAGAACTTTCTTAAAGCATTTGATTATTAAAAATAGTCGAAGAAGGATAAACGCATTTGATGTTGTTGAGATTTTGTATCATTTGCAGCTATATAAATTATGTATTCGGTTTACCTTTGTACAACGGGCATAATAAAACCCCAAACTGTAACCCCATATCAGCTCGTACTAACCCTTTCTCCATAAATAACTTTCTGACTCCACTGCTGCAGGTGACTTTATAAAACATTGTAACAAAAGGAGATGTTTTTCAAAACGAGCAATCTCTCCTTTTGCCACAATGTTTTCAACCTTTTATATTAATTATACATTAATTTATAGAGAATTTCCATGTTTTCACATTTGTGCTGTATATTTGCTTTATGTGGTAGAGGGTGATTATTAGTATACAGCACATCATATTCAAATAATGAAGAGTGTTGTCTTAAGATATCACTGTCATAAAAGTTTTGAAAGGTTCAAATCAGGAAATTATAAGTTGTTTGTTATGCATGCTAGCGTGCGTGTGTGTGTGCGTACGTGCGTGTGTGTTTTGTTGTTTGTTGCATGATACAACATATTTCAATCTGTTGATGATAAACGATGTACATGTTGTACAAGTTGTTAATAAAGTATATATATGTTTTTATTACTGGATGTTCTCTTCTGGTATATCACTGCAGAATCATTCATGCACACACGCGTTATTAAATCAAATCTACCAATACAAATCATATTAATCTCCAAATTGCAATGTTAATTTCTCCAAATTACCCGTCAAAGAAAAATAAATAAAATAAAATGAAAAACTGACCTTCTAGCATTTTGTTCCGACTAATCATATCAGCCAGCGAGGGGTGAGGGCTGCCTGGACTCTCCGGTGATAGGTATCCACTGTGCGGGGGCTCTAACCCGACACTCATCGTTTCGATGTTTAAGTTCCCGAAACACTTCAGTTTGATGATTTTAATTTTAATTCGTTGCCCCCAAAAATGTGTGATAACGATTTCGATGTAACTATATATTCCGTCGTATTTAGGGACCTTTAAAGCCCTAATAATCAAATTGCCATTAATTTAACGTAAGTTCATATGTGTTTCCGTGGCATTATCTACATCTAATCAAAATGTTGTTATTTTGATCTTTTCAGTGATTTTCTATCCCTTCACGTTATTCGTTTCTTAATAAATTCTGACAATAGTCGCTCCAGTCAACTCTCTCGTGGATATCATAGCTTCCCAGAGAATCTCTTTGGGGCACGTGACCTCATTTGCATATTCAAAAGGCGAGATCGATTTTTGTCGCTTTATGGCCAGATGGGCGTTTCCATAGCGGAACGTTCTTTCCTGATTTTCCCGTTATATGGCTTTATTGGTGTTTTTTTCAACTGGGGGGACCGCGAATGCATATTTTATGTAAAAATTTACTGTTTAACTCTCAAGTCATAGAAATGTGTCGTCGCTCATGGAATACGGTCGATTGATAAATGCGTTCCCATATGTAGAGGTTCAGATAAGGAGGGAGGTTATATGAGCTCCTTTTCCCCCAACAATATTCTCTTTAAAATCCAACCAAACCCTATGATGTGGGTACTCAAAAGAATCGTCTCATTGAGACGATTCTTTTGAGTACCCACAACATGGGGTTAGAGGGTTAAATGAGAATTTTAGAACATGCAAAACACACGTTATTTAAAGCTCTGAAAAATGCGTACCAATCACATGGAGCCTATCTTATATCATTGCAGAATAAAACGCAATCAGCAGCAAAGTCACTCAGAAATTTAAATTAAGAAATAATTGTTCTAACATTTTACAAATATATTGATGCATGAACTACTTAGGAAAAGGACTCATTCATCTTAAGCGTGATGGAAGAAGTAAAACAAGCTTTAAATCTTCATAGCATCCGTTGATTTATGAGAAACCAATTGCCTAAAATATAGAACTAGGTTTTCTCTTTAAAAAATAAAGAATAAACAAGAAAGAACGAGCAAATGTATGAATACAAATAGATTTAATAAAATATTCGGGAATAATAGAATATTTTTAGTTATAGGTTATCAATTTTTTCATTGTTTATGCACTATATTAAACCACTGAATTGTGAAACAAAAAACACAGAAGAACAAAAAATACAGAAGTATTTGGGGGTGTTTTTGATCAGGCGAAACAAAGTGATGGTTAATTAAATAACAGTTGTATGTAACTAAGTAACACTTTAAACAGTTTTATAATTCTATTTTCGTATCTCTGTTGACTCCAAACGTGAGGATTGTAAACAATTTATTCTGTCTTTAACCCTTTCCCACATACAACTGTAGCAAGACCACTTCCGGAAAACATCTAAGCTGAAACACAGAAAAATCTCTATAAATAAAGGTTTAATTACTGTAATAAGTTGAAAACATGGTGGCAATAGGAGAAATTGCTCGTTTTGAGCAATTTATCCTTTTGTCACAATGTTTTCAAAAGTCGTCTGCTGCAGATGCGTCAAAATGCGTCTTCAGGTGGGAAAGGATTACTCCATGGCCTGTTACAACAATTTCAGACGATTCTTGCAAATGTAGCAGATTGCGTTTGAAATTGCTTGTTTGCTGGTATTGCGTTTTACAGGAAAATAACATACTCATTTGTAAATGGATTGGAAAGCCACTCCTTTTATGTAGTTGTCTTGTTTTGTTCTATCTGTCACTGACTGTATATGGAAATCCACAAAAAACAACAACAAAGCGAACAACTAGATAGGTTTGATTGATTGGGACATTACGCCGTTTTCAACATTTTCTAAGTCATATCACGGCAGCCTGTTCACCTACTCATGTGTTTCCTAGCTTTCTCACACCAGTATTCCACATCACATACTTTCCAAGCAACTGGCTGCTTTTCCACATCGACTGTAAGCCATTTGTGAAACACGAATGACGCTTGTCTCAGTGACTGTTGTCGAACGTCGGAAAAATGTTGGCCTAGCTGGGATTTTGAACAAACAACTCATGGAGTGACAACTGACTGAGCTACCGGGGCTCGGCGGAATACTAGGTAAGATGTTAGGAGATGATGCTCTAATATTAATATCTATATAACACTAAACCTTACACCGATGGGATCACGCTGTGAACACACAACATAGGTTTAATTGCTGAATAATGAATAAGTTATTTTTTCGTAAAATGATGTCTTTATATAAATAAAAAAAAAAAAAAAACAGGGGATATTTAAAAACAGACATTGTTGGAAAAAGAAAATATTGCTTTATTAATCTTGAGTATTTTCCTATTTTCTCACAATATTTTTAAATATTGATCTATAAGTGTTAAGTTTGATATTTTTCCAGATACGTGATAAACCCTTTCCCACATACATCAAATCCTCAACAGGCGACTCTGAATATATCTAGTCAAAAAGATGGAAAATCTCTATAAATAAAAGAATTATTTTTGAAATAAATATGTAGTTGAAAACATTGTGGCAAAAAGGAGAAATTGCTCATTTTGAGCAATTTCTCCTTTTTACCACAATGTTTTCAAAAGTCGACTGCTGTTGATGCATCAAAATGCATCTGCATGAGGGAAATGTTTAAATTGACAATAAACCACACCCTCAGCATGTCGCTGGTCGCCGCATCCCTTGATCATGTCTCATCAATAATTTGGTAACAAAATTAGGTGTAAATTTCGCGCGAGCCACTCTGCGGTTTTCGTGCGAATACCCACAGTTTTTGGGCACGCTATCCAGTGGTAACCCATGGCTTTTGGGCGCAATAGGCTGCGGATTCCTACGGGTTCATCATGATACAAGGTGTGAATTACGTCGTAGTTAAATAACGGGAGTGAGATATAATTTTTTTTATTTAAGTTGCTCCGTTGCAGAATGTAGATTCGTTTAAATCGCGAATAGTGAATGCTTAGACAAGCATATGCGTCAACAAAGTCTCATCAGAATCTATCTGAACTCTCCGTTAACATTTCGAATGCCCTGTGAATGTAACTTTGGGTGAAGAATATGCCTCGTTAGCCTTCATGCGAATATACAATGTTATTTAACTCTTTCAGCGCCAAAGGCAATATTGAGCTTTTTGCACACAATGCAGATTCAGGTGAGTCAGCTCGTAACGAGCTGTCTCACCTGAAATCTGCATTGTTTGGCTGTGAGTTATAAAAATATTCCAAAAATCCTATAACATGAAAAAAGAGTCGTCTGAGTTTGAACATGGAAGAGTCTACTTTAAACAATTCGGCGCTGAAAGGGTTTAGGCGTTGCGAGAAAACTCCTTTATTCCTGACTCCGACGTTGTAGCTTTTGATACGTATATCGCCCCATGATATTTTAAATACAAAATAACACAGAGGTTTTTAATTGCGTGCTTCTAGTGAGATATGGTGTGTTGACTTCATCTAGACTCCACATGGACATTATAACTGCCACATTTCACGCGAAAATAACAGCACGACTAGTTTTGCTGGAATGAATTGTGTTTTCCAGAGTAAATGTTCAGGTAGGTGAATGACTTGGTTTAAGCCCGACGAACGCATGTAGCTTAACCAGTGCGGAACAAAATGTCATACATGTATACTGAAAACTGTTTTTTTTTTTTCATTTAAAGTGATTGATGGATATCAAGCCAAATAACGAGTGTTTTAAGAAGAAGACACACTTAGTGCTGATTTCTTTTCGCGATTTACACATACTGACTGAGTGTTTTAACCCTTTCACGTTCCGAATTTCACAAAGTCGACTTTTCCGTGTTGGAAATTGGACCACTCTATTTTTCGTCCAATATAAATACATATAATCTTTATTAAAGTCTCATATATATATACATATAATCTTTATTAAAGTCTCATATATATATACATATAATCTTTATTAAAGTCTCATATATATATATATATATATATAGTTGTACGTGATACATAATAAAAAACAAGATACACCCATACAGTTCATAAATAAATGTACAAAGCCGTTCTAAACAGGACATTTAAAAAAATTAAATGTCTTAGTGGCAAACAAGTCAGATTTCAGTAGAGACCGCTCATTAAGGGCTGTCTCACATGAATCTGCATTGTCTGCAAAAGCCTTTTAGTGCCTTAGGTAGCAAAAGGATTAAACAGAAGACACACTCAGTGGTGCAGGAATTAGTGATTCCATTGCTCGACTCATACTGAATGCTTTTTTTGGCAATCAGGCCTGCGGGGAAAGCTTTATGACTGATCCGCTAGAACAAACTGACCGGTGGTCCCAGAGATTTACCCAGAAAACGTCATTGTATTAACTAAATACAGTCCAACCTGTGCTTAAAAATCATCGACGGGAGGAAAAAAGTATGGTCTTTGTTTCCAGGTGGTCTTTGTTCACAGGGTCATTTATGCAGTCAATGAGTAGTTGGGAGATTAAAAGTGTGGCTGCTTTCGACAGGGAATTTCTAAACAAAGGTGGTCTTTAGCACCCGTTTGACTTTACTAAAATAATGAAAGCGGCTTAATAAATCAATGAAACAAATGAACGATACAAAGACGGGAAACATAAACTTGCTATTTAGACATATTGTTGATAAAAAATGATACGGACGCCTTCTCACGCATCTGCTGCAAAGGATCTTTAATTACATTGTAGGCAGATGAGAAATTGCTCGAAACAAGTCATGTCTCCGTTTCCCACAGTGGTTTTCCAAGGTGTTTTCAATATAATACTTTTGATATTTTCAAATATTATATTATTTTCCCATAGATGCTTTTCGATGTTATCATACCGCAATTAACATCATGTGAAAAAGCACCGGAAATATAAATAAACTTTGCAGTAAGTGGACAAAAACGATCACAATTTTGAAAAAAAAAAGATATTGGCCCACTATAAGCAATATTGACCTTTATCTCAAATAACTTTTGTTCAAAAGTTGTCTACTCTAGAGGGGTCAATTAAACTATATTCGATAAAGGGAATCCCATCGAACATTTGAAGTACTTTAATGACAAGGGTTAAATCTCGAGGCCCTTTTATTCGATTGCACGGGTCTCTCATAAAGGGCCACATGGTCAATTGGCTCTTAATGAAAAAGAAGCCACACTTGACGGCTTTGACAGGTCCTAAATATAAATAAAATCCTCTTTAATGGAGAGAGAAAAACACTAAAATATTAACGCAGTCTTTCGGGTGGAAACTCATGGTACAGATTATGATCGACCGGCTATTTACTGCATGTACATTTTCCCAACATGCAAAAGCTTCCTGTGATTCATTTGGCTGCGTATTCCGAGTCGCAGACTCCCTCTATCTCTCTCTCTCATTCGTCTCTCTCTCTCTCTCTCTCTCTCTCTCTCTCTCTCTATCTCTCTCTCTCTCCCTCCCTCCCTCTCTCTCTCTCTCTCCTCTCTCTCTCTTTCTCTCTCTCTTTCTTCTCTCTCTCTCTCTCTCTTTCTCTCTCTCTCTTTCTCTCTACTCTCTCTCTCTCTCTCTCTCCTCTCTCTCTATCTCTCTCTCTCTCCTCTCCCTCACCTCTCTCTCTCTCGTCTCTCTCTTCTCTCTCTCTCTCTCTTCTCTCTCTCTCTCTCTCTCTCTCTCTTCTCTTCTCTCTCTTCTCTCTCTCTCTCTCTGCTCACTCTCTATATCTCTCTCTCTCTCTCTCTTCTCTCTCCTCTCTCTCTATCTCTCTCTCTCTCTCTCATCGTCTCTCTCTCTCTCTCTCTCTCTCTCCTTCTCTCTCTCTCTCTCTCTCTATATATATATATGTCTGTCTGTCTCTTTGTCTCTATGTCTCTATGTCTCCCTCTCACTATATGTCTCTATGTCTCTCTCTCACTATATATATCTGTAGTCTGTCTCTTTGTCTCTCTATGTCTCTCTCTTCACTATATATCATCTCCGTCTGTCTGTCTCTTTGTCTCTATGTCTCTCTACTCACTATATATCTCCATCTGTCTGTCCTCTTTGTCTCTATGTCTCTCTGTCACTATATATCTCTGTTTGTCTGTCCTCTTTGTCTCCTATGTCTCTCTCTCACTATATGTCTCTCTCTGTCTGTCTGTCTTTTTGTATCTATGTCTCTCTCTCACTATATATCTTTGTCTAGTCTGTCTATTTGTCCTCTATGTCTTTCTCTCACTATATATCTCTGTCTGTTCTGTCTCTTTGTCTCTATGTCTCTCTTCTCTCACTATATATCTCTGTCTGTCTGGTCTCTTTGTCTCTATGTCTATCTCTTCACTAATATATCTCTGGTAATGTCTGTCTCTTTGTCTCTATGTCTCTCTCTCTCTCACTCGATATCTCTGTATGTCTGTCTCTTTGTCTCTATGGTCTCTCTCTCACTCTCGATATCTCTGTATGTATGTCTCTTTGTCTCTATGTCCCTCTCTCTCACTATATATCTCTCGTGTATGTCTGTTTGACTCTCTGTCGATGTCTCTGTTGACTCTCTGTCTATATGTATGTCTGTCTGTCTGTCTGTGTGTCTGTCTGTACTGTCTCTCTCTCTCTCTCTCTCTCTTTGTATCTCTGTCTGTAATGTCTGTCATGTCTTCTCTTTGTATCTCGGTCTGTCTTCTGTCCCCTGTCTCTGTCTCTGTCTCTACCTGTCTGTCTCTGTCTCTCTCTATATGTCGCTATATATATATTTATATATCTCTCCCTCTCTCTCTCTCTCACTCCCCCTCTTCTCTATATATATATATCTCTCTCTCTCTCTCGCTCTCTCTCTCGCTCCCTCTCTCTCTCTCCCCACCCCCCCCCCTCTACTCTCTCTCTCTCTCTCTCTCTCTCTCTCTCTCTCTCTTTCTCCTCTCTCTCTCTCTCTCCTCTCTCTCTCTCACCTCTCCTCTCTCTCTCTCATCTCTCTCTCTCTTCTCTCTCTCTCTCTCTCTCTCTCTCTCTCTCTCTCTCTCTCTCTCATCTCTCTCTCTCTCTCTCTTCTCTCTCTCTCTCTCTCTCTCTCTCATCTCTCTCTCTCTCTCTCTCATTCCCCCCCCCCCATCTCTCTATTAGAGATATATGTAGTTGTATAAAAGTGTTTTTATTTGTATTGTTTCTATTATAAATTGAAATCTTCTGATAGGAGGAAATAAAGATGATGATGACGAGTGTATGTTTTCTTGTAAATAATATAAAGATTACCAAAACACATTGTGAGTGTAAGACCAATTAATATCATACAATATATAAAGGTAGCTAAAGTCCATTTATCTACTATTTAATGAAGTACATAAAGTTTAAATCGTGTTTTCTGAAGGTTAAAGTAATAATGAAAACACGATTTTTACCTTGAATCCAACATTAAAATTGATTAAAATACTCTTTTTTATGATACAAAACTATATATTGCATTATATAAAAAACAATATTTGTTGAGAATTTTAAAATATCTATCAATTAAAGTTAAAAATATATTTGGCATGGTGTGTTTTGAGAGTTATATCGAGAGCTTGGCGCGAAACAGTTGTAACTAAAGAACCTATGTTTGAAAACCTTGTTTAGGGGCATTTTTGACCCTTTTGTCAACAATGCAAATGTAGGCTGCCATTGCTCAAATACGAGCAATGGCACCTACATTTCCATTGTTTACCAAGAAAAATGATTTAACGCTTATAAAGACTTTAATGGCAAGGTAATTCGCCTTGGTAATAAAAATACCAATTTTAGTTACAACCGTTTCACGCCAAGCCCCTCGATATATTCTAAATGATGTAATTGTTATGTTGATATTATTATAAACTATGGATATACATATTTTAACCAAAAAAATACCTGTAAATTGTACGTGAAATAATATATGTTCTGTTCTGTTATATTCGATAAGTGTATCTAAGGGGGTAAAGTTCTTGATTATTTCTTGAACACTCTTGTTATTTCTGAACACTCTTGTTATGTCTTGAACACTCTTGATATTTCTTGAACACTCTGGTTATTTCGCTTCTTCAGACAATGTATGTCCATTTTTGGAGTTCAGATACGTAATATATATCTAATCATAAAGGTCGATTCTATGAATATGGCCTCCAAATCATTAACAACACAACTAGATACATTGCACATATTGTATATGAGCCGTTCCACGGGAAAACCAACACTGTTGACTTTGCGGAAAGTATCAAACCGGTTCAGCCTAAACATGCCGCGCGGGCTAACCCGGACAAAACACTTTTCGCCTCCTGTTGATTTTCTGTTTCGGGAATCATTACTCTATACCTCTATCCACCTGTGACAGAAGGTTTCGGCCCAGATTAGCATTGCACGGGACTACGCAGGCTGATCTGGGTCGATACATAACGCAGAGTTAATACGGTTGGTTTTAATCATGGAACGGCTCATATAATATGTCCCGCCCATATAAGCATACACTCGTGAACTTGCTTACATATAGGACATCTAGCGGTACTATACATCTTAATCAAATATGTTTTAACTCTTTCACTGTCGAATTTCACAAAGTCCAATCTTCCATGTTGAAAATTGGACCACACCATTTTTTTCGTCCAACAGGAAATTTGCGTAAAATTCAATGTCTAAACGGCAAACAATGCAGATTTCAGGAGCAGGCAACTCGTTATGAGCTGTCTCACCTGAATCTGCAATTGTTTTGCAAAGGCCTTTAATTTGCATTCGGCAGCACCAATGATTAATCTCATACGAGTCGTCAGTATAAGCCTACTACGGTGTTAAGCACGTCGTCACTTCTAACCTAATAAATCAGGGTTTAGACCCTTTCCCTCATACTATAGAACACTTTCTGACGCTTTCAGATGGCTTTTTGAAAAACATAGTGACAAAAGAAGAAATTGCACAAAACGTGCTAATTTCTCCTTTTGCCACAATGTTTCCACTTTTTGTCTATAGGTTATCCATTCCAGATATGTACGATTTTCCTAATTTTTGACAAAATACGTTTAAAGTCGTCTGCTGAAGAACGATTTCGTATGAGGAAAGGTTAGTACGTCGTAGAGGCCGAACAGGGTTTAATACGCAACGTTCACTGATTCAGTGGAAACTCCAACTACCCAGTGTCGTATCAGTCTAACTCAATTACACTGTTAACACACATTTAATTGGTAAAGCTTTATTTCTTTTATAATCGTATGACTCTTCTTGTTACTTGAAAGTAGTACAATTTCCTCAATGAATTTTCTTTCGTGAAATCTAATCGAATTTCTGTTAATAGTCTAGACAGGTATAATTCAAATCTACAGACTACTTTACAACCGATTGGTAGAACTTACTATAATAGACTTGTCTCCAATTCTCTTCTTTTTAAGTCGAACAAGGATACAATAAACGTGTCCCTTCACCAGGACCTGACCGCCTCGGTGGTGTATTTGTAGATCGTCCGCCTTGGTGGTAGCAGTCGCGTCGGGTTCGATCCCAGGGCCGGGTCATATCATCAAATACTTTTGAAAATGGTAGTAATTGCTGCGCCGCTCCCTTGGCGCCCAACAGTGCGGTGTTTACAGTACCTTAGGTTCAGTAGTACTGGTAACATTACCACTGTACCAGTAGTACTGGTAAACTTACACTGTACCAGTAGTACTGGTAACTTACATGTACCTGTAGCAGTACTGTACTTACATGGTACATAGGTACCTTACATGTAACCAATAGAAGTAGTACACGTACTACACCCATGTATCTACCGTAGTACGGTAACTTACAGTGTAACCAAGTAGTACCGGTAACTTACATGTACCGAAGTAGTACCACGGTAACCTTACATTGTACCAGTAGTACCGGTAACCTTACATGTACCAGTAGTACTGGTAACTTACCCATGAAAACGGTCGTGATATAACTAGAAATTGTTGAAAGCCGCGTAAAACGCCAAACACCAATTGTTCAGCTTATTTCATCGGCGTTCCTGCTAAGTATTACCAGTAAGTACTACTGGTACATTTTATCCTGACACCAGCCAATCGGTCGTAATGCTAGACCCCGCGAACCCTGAGCGCTTAGGGAGGGCAGCCATTTAAGGCTTTGGTATTAACCGGCGGCCGGGATCGGATCCACAACCACTCTACCACTTCTACCACTCTACCACTCTACCACTTCTATACCACTCGACCACTGAGGGCGGTCTAAAATAAAAAAACAAAGGAGCGTTCATGAGAAAAATATTTAAATTATTTTAATAGTTTAAGGCCCACATAAAAGTGTCATAAAAATATTAAATCATCGACGTGTTTTTTCTTGGGTTATTATTGGCAGTATAATGATAAGTCGCTTCTAGCGCGTTTCAGTCTTAACCCTTTCCCCGTATACAACAAATCTGCAGCAGACGACTTTGAGAAACAACTTGACAAAATTACGGAAAATCTTTGTTAAATGAAAAAGGTGAACACATTGTGGTAAAAGGAGAAATTGCTAGTTTTTTATTAATTTCTCCTTTTTGTCACAATGCTTTCAAAAGTCGTCTGCTGGTTCGATCTCCAGTCGCGACACCGACGGTTATGGCCAAGAATCTGGTTTGTTTAAACCAGGATAATGCATAGGTGAACTGTCCCCCTGATATATCTAACCCTAATGCTGAAAAACGGCGTAAAAACCCAATAAAAACAAACAAAAAGGAATCGGTGACTAGTTTGGCCCATCCCCCCTTTATATATCGCTATCGCATACATGTATTTTATCACATGACAATGCTTGTATCCGATATAATATACCCATTACGTATTTCTTTATATGTTACATGTGTAATATAACATGACCGAATCACTATTTTTGTATTGATCCGCGATTGTTTACAAAATGGCTGAGAACGTGTATCCGGTAAAGACAAACGTCACGAAAGATAGACGAGGTAAAGGGACCATTATCGGTCAAAAAAATATTTGTTTGTGTGATTAGTTAATAGTTTATTAAGAATTACATGTTTGGACTATTTTCTGACAGCGAAAACGAATTTTCTTTTTGTGTTTCGTCATGTGATAAAAAGAAATCTGACATTCGTTGTCATTTCATAAAGTTTTTATTAAACTCGTCCAAAGAATTTGTTCTTAAGCTCGCCAGAGGCTCGTTTAATAACAAATTTCTTGAACTCTCATTTAATAAAACTTTATATGAAATGCCAGCTCACGTCAGATCTTATATATATGCGTAAATATACAACTGATGTTTCGTAAACTCTACAGTGGATACACATTGATGCTTAAACAATGAAGCAAACCATTTTCAGATTTTGAAAGGTTAATCCAGTTAGCCACAACAAGGGTATCTCGTTAACATTTTGCTTGCTACACCATTTCCAAAGGGCTCCGTCATTATTGGTGTATGCCTGACCCTATAATGTAATAAAAGGGGCAGGTTTCTCCAAACTAGAACGTATACATCACATCCCCTCTATAAACCACAATCCCCTGGACAGAACCGCCTCTGTATAACTCGTTTAATTCCTTTCATAATGTTCACACAATATGGTTTCATGTCTCTAGGGTCATTTGAAATTCAACGGTTAAATGTTTGTTCTTTTAATCTTTTTAATCCAGCGTTCCCTGTCGCCAATATATGCATTGATCGCCAGTATTATTGATAAACAGCATCTAGATGGCACTCATTAACATTTATGATATTTTGTTCAACATTTAGATTTTCGAGACAAAGGTAAACTATCAACTGTAATACGCCTTATCCCAACTTAACCATGTCCCGCCTGCAGACCATTTTGACGCATGTTCAGCAAACGGCGTTTGAAACAATGTAACAAGAGGAGAAATACTTCATAATAAGCTATTTCCCTCTTGCCACAATGTTTTTTAGGCTATTCTGAAAATGTACTTTCAGAAACAATGTATCAAGAGGAAAAAATGCCTCATAATGAACCAATTTCCCTCTTGTCTCAATATTTTCCAGGCTATTCTGAAAATAAGAATTGTATAGGTTACTTTTAATTCTGAACTTCTTGATTTAACCTAAATCTCCATGCATACTGTAATGTTTCAACCATCTTCGTTAACTGATTCCTTAGGTTGATTAACGATATAACTAAGAGTTATATTGCCTTCTATTAACTTAGACAGGCGACGATCAA
>JASEVX010000002.1:36507377-36514877 GCA_031761405.1 Serripes groenlandicus
CAAAATCGTCGGCTACAGATTGTGTATGTGGGAAAGGGTTAAGACCTGGGCTGGTGAACTCAGTTGTAGGAGTTCATTATCGTACATGTCTTTAACAAAGCCGCTGCAAATCTTTACTGCAGGATCAGCTAGGTGTTACAAATTATTTCACCTTGACACACTGGAAGGTCTAACAGGGTGTCTTATGTTCTATCAAGTGATTAACAAAAACACATATTACATTACCATGTTTTGTTTCCATTGCGTACACAGGGAAAGCACAAGAAGGTTATTTGAAAAAGCATCACCTATCTTTATTGTATGACAATCTAAAACGTCAACCCCTTCCACACCATACAGACGCTTTCTTACGCCTCTGCAGCAGACGAACTTTGGAAACATTGTGGTAAACGGATAAATTACTCATAATGATAAATTTCTATTTGTGCCAAATGTTTTCATGTCCTGTCTCCGTGTCCTCGGTATTAATTCTTTCAGCAACGAATTGTTTAAGTAGACCTTCTTTGTTCAAAATCGGACGACTCTATTTTCATGTTGTTCGAGTTTTGGAATATTTTTTTAACTAAAAGTAAAACAATCAGATTTTCAGGTGAGACAGCTCGTGTACGAGCTGTCTCACCTGAATCTGTATTGTTTGCAAAAAGCTCATATTGCCATTGGCGCTGAAAGAGTTAAGGATAGTATTCGGTAAGTGGAAAATGTGTTCAGCACAACGATGTCTCATCATTCGAAAAAATGACTACTCTTTCAATAATGATGATACTAAAATGAACACACTTTACTGGGTTCGTTTTAAACACTGCCTTTTTCATAAGTACCAACATGAGAATTAAACAAAGTTGAAGCTATAAATTTTGATACAGTGAAATATTGCTGAAAAAGGAGGATAGCTTAGGGGTCGGGTATCCATTGTTTTAACTTGTATTAACTTTTTCTAGGATCACGTAAGAGATAGGGGTTTGGTATCCATCGCATTAACTTGTTCTAAGATACGTCAGAGATAGGGGTCGGGTATCCATTGTTTTAACTTGTTCTATAGAATACCGTCACATGAACAAGAAGTGACTCTGTTTTTAACTATTCTCATTCTTCGTCGTCTTCTTCATTCTTTTTAATTATAATCATATATATTATAAGAACGTCTAGACTCGGTTGTGGGTCTGAAAATGATGACTAATTGTGTAATGAAGAATACGAAATCCAGCAGTAACTTACATAACCATTGTAAATGAATGCGTAACACATGATTAACGGATACGTTATAACAGGGTATGTCATTCTCAATATATTTCGACAACATATTAAACAAAGTCAAATTACGACGACACGTTATTTGTTTCACAAAAACATTAAGGATGTGCATTTTGTTAAACTCCCATCACTTGCTATATCCTATTAATGATAATATCTTTTCGTAATACAAAATATATTGGCAAACATCTGCAATAATGCTCACGTGATATATACATCTAATCTCGAATGTTTGTAGATAACTCACCATAATTCAATGATACACTTTTGCTATTCTTTACTAATGTCGGAGCAACGGTCATGGAGGAGTTCCCTTGGCAAGGCAGATTTTCCATAGCCTAGTACTGGTTTTGTTACCCAGGGATCATGGAATAAGTGATATGTTGCCGGGATATAACTGAAAGCATGCATGCATCCCCATAAAAACAAATCTTTGCACTGAAATATATATTTATTATTTATTAAATGTGACCCGTCGAATGTTTCTTGTGTTGTATTGTTTTATTATTTATCTATTTATTGTGTTTTACTGCATTTTAAACATTACTTCATTTATATCAGAGCGACAGTTTCACATCATCATGATCCCTGGGTTAAACCTGTCCTCATACGACAATTCTGCAGCAGACGACTTTTGAACGTATTTTGCCGAACATAGGAAATCTCCACAATTGAATGAATAACCTATGACAAAAAGTTGAAAACTTGTGGCAAAAGGAGAAATTGCACGTTTTGTGCAATTTCTTCTTTTGTCACTATGTTTCAAAAACAGCCGTCTGCTGCAGAGACGTCATTAGTCCTAGAAAATGTGCCTTGCCCGAGGGCACTCTGGCATCACGACCGGTCTGGGGATCGAAGCCCGGGTACAAATCCCCGACGCTAACCACTCGGCCACGGCAGATACCGGTGTGGTATTGTACAGATATATCAAAACAGTGTATTTGAATTATACGGCTTTTACATTTCGTTTCTTTAAGTATCTTTGTAAATTAATTTAATCGAAGTCCTAGCATTTCACCTGGTGGACGATCGTTACGGCACAGTGGATTTGATTTCATTTGTGGGTAAAACAGAATTTGGTTAGAACGGGTGATTTTCTCATTAATTCTCAAGTTAGCAAATTAAATACAAGAATTAGAAAATTCAGACGTTACGGCTGTCCAAAGAAACTCTTAAGCATTTGATTATTAAAAATAGTCGAAGGAGGATAAACGCATTTGATGTTGTTGAGATTTTGTATAATTTGCCAGCTATATACATTATGTATCGGTTTACCTTTGTCAACGGCATAATAAAACCCCAAACTGTAACCCCATATCAGCTCGTACTAACCTTTCCCATAATAAAACTTCTCCTGACTCCACTAGCTGCAGGTGACTTATATAAAACATTTGTAACAAAGGAGATGTGTTTCAAAACGAGCAATCTCTCCTTTTGCCACAATGTTTTCAACCTTTTATATAATATACATTAATTTATAGCGAAATTCCATGTTTTCACTTTGTGCTGTTATATTTGCTTTATGGTAGAGGGTGATTTTAGTATACAGCCCATCATATTCAATAATGAGAGTGTTGTCTTAAGATATCACTGTCATAAATGTTTTGAAAGTTCAAATCAGGAATTATAAGTTGTTTGTTATGCATGCTAGCGTGCGTGTGGTGTGTGCGTACGTGCGTGTGTGTTTTTGTGTTTGTTGCATGATACAACATATTTCAATCTGTTGATGATAAACGATGTACATGTTGTACAGTTGTTAATAAAGGTATATATATGTTTTTATTCTGGATGTTCTCTTCTGGTATAATTCACTGCAGAATCATTTCATGCATCACACGCGTATTAAATCAAATCTACCAATACAATTCATATTATCTCCAAAATTGCAATGTTAATTTCTCCAAATACCCGTCCAAAGAAAAATAAATAAAATAAAATGAAAAACTGACCTTCTAGCATTTGTTCGTTTCCGACTAATCATATCGCCAGCGTGGGTGAGGGCTGCCTGGACTCTCCGGTGATAGGTATCCACTGTGCGGGGGCTCTAACCCGACACTCATCGTTCGATGTTTTAAGTTCCGAAACTCTTCAGTTTGATGATTTTTATTTTAATTCGTTGCCCCCAAAAATGTGTGATAAACGATTTCGATGTAACTAAATTCCGTCGTATTTAGGGACCTTTAAAGCCCTAATAATCAAATTGCCATTAATTTACGTAAGTTCATATGGTTTCCGTGGCATTATCTACATCTATCAAAATGTTGTTATTTGATCTTTTCAGTGATTTTCTATCCCTTCCACGTTATTCGTTTCTAATAAATTTCTGACAATAGACGCTCCCAGTCAACTCTCTCGGGATATCATAGCTTCCAGAGAATCTTTGGGGCACGTGACCCTCATTGCATATTCAAAAGCGAGATCGATTTGTCGCTTTTATGGCCAGATGGGCGTTTCCATAGCGGAACGTTCTTTCCTGATTTACCGGTATATGGCTTATTGGTGTTTTTCACTGGGGGGACCGCGAATGCATATTTTTAGTAAAAATTACTGTTTAACTCTCAGTCATAGAAAATGGGTGGGGGTCGTCGCTCATGGAAATACCGGTCGATTGATAAATGCGTTCCCATATGTAGAGGTTCAGATAAGGGAGGGAGGTATATAGAGATCCTTTTCCCCCAACAATATTCTCTTTAAATCAACCAAACCCTATGATGTGGGTACTCAAAAGAATCGTCTCATTGAGACGATTCTTTTGAGTACCCACAACATGGGTTAGAGGGTTAAATGAGAATTTTAGAACATGCAAAACCACGTTATTTAAAGCTCTGAAAAATGCGTACCAATCACATGGAGCCTATCTTATATCATTGCAGAATAAAACGCAATCTAGCAGCAAAGTCACTCAGAAATTAAATTAAGAAATTAATTGTTCTATACACTTTTACAATATATTGATGCATGAACTACTTAGGAAAGACTCATCTATCTAAGCGTGATGGAAGAAGTAAAACAAGCTTTAAATCTTCATAGCATCCGTTGATTTATGAGACCAATTGCCTAAAATATAGAACTAGGTTTTCTCTTTAAAAAACTAAAGATAAACAGAAGGAACGTGCAAATGTATGAATACAAATAGATTTAAATAAAATATTCGGGAATAATAGAATATTTTTAGTTTTAGGTATCAATTTTTTCATTGTTTATTGCAATATTAAACTACTGAATTGTGAAACCAAAAACACAGAGAACAAAAATACAGAAGTATTTGGGGGGTTTGATCAGGCGAAACAAAGTGATGTTAATTAAATACAAGTTGTATATTAACTAAGTAACCTTTAAACAGGTTTTTTATAATTCTCTTTTCGAATCTCTGTTGATCCAAACGTGAGGATTGTAAACAATTAATCTGTCTTTAACCCATTCCCACATACACTGTAGCAAGACCACTTTCGCGAAAAACCATCTAAGCTGGAAACACAGAAAAATCTCTATAAATAAGGTTAATTACTGGTAATAAGTTGAAAACATGGGTGGGCAAATAGGAGAATTGCTCGTTTTGAGCATTTATCCTTTTGTCACAATGTTTTCAAAAGTCGTCTGCTGCAGATGCGTCAAAATGCGTCTTCAGGTGGAAAGGATTACGCCATGGCCTGTTACAACAATTTCAGACGATCTTGCAAATGTAGCAGAGTGCGTTTGAAATTGCTTGTTTGCTGGTATTGCGTTTTACAGGAAAATAACATACTCATTTGTAAATGGATTGGAAAGCCACTCCTTTTTATGTAGTTGTCTTGTTTTGTTCTATCGTCACTGACTTGTATATGGAAATCCACAAAAAAACTAACACAAAGCGAACAACTAGATAGTTTGATTGGATTGGGACATTACGCCGTTTTCATCATTTTCTAAGTCATATCACGGCAGCCTGTTCACCTACTCATGTGTTTCCTAGCTTTCTCACACCAGTATCCACATCACATACTTTCCAAGCAACTGGCTGCTTTTCCCACGTCGACTGTAAGCCATTTGTGAAACACGAATGACGCTTGTCTCAGTGACTGTTGGCGAACGTCGGAAAATATGTTGGCCTAGCTGGGATTTTTGAACAAACAACTCATGGAGTGCAACTGGACTGAGCTACCGGGGCTCGGCGGAATACTAGGTAAGATGTTAGGAGATGGATGCTCTAATATTAATATCTATATAAACACTAAACCTTACCACCGATTGGGATCACGCTGTGAACACACAACAAGTTTTAATTGCTGATAATGATAAGTTATTTTTTCGTAAAATGTTGTCTTATTAAATAAAAAAAAAAAAAAACAGGGGATATTTAAAATCAGACATTGTTGGAAAAGAAAATATTGCTTTATTAATCTGAGTATTTTCCCTATTCTTCTCACAATATTTTAATATTGATCATATAAGTGTTAAGTTTAGTATTTTCCAGATACGGATAAAACCTTTCCCCAACATACATCAAATCCTCAACAGGCGACTCTGAATATATCTAGTCAAAAGGATGGAAAATCTCTATAAATAAAAGAATTATTTTTTGAAATAAATATTTAGTTGAGAACATTGTGGCAAAAAGGAGAAATTGCCTATTTTGACAATTGCTCCTTTTTACCACAATTGTTCAAAAGTCGACTGCTGTTGATCGCATCAAAAGCATCTGCTATGAGGGAAATGTTTAAATTGACATAATACACACCCTCAGCATGTCGCTGGTCGCCGCATCCCTTGATCATAGTCTCCATCAATATTTGGTAACAAAATTAGGTGTTAATTTCGCGCGAGCCACTCTGCGGTTTTCGTGCGAATACCCCATTTTTGGGCACGCTATCCAGTGGTAACCCATGGCTTGTTGGCGCAATAGGCTGCGGATTCCTACGGGTTCATCATGATTATACAAGGTGTGAATTACGTCGTAGTTAAATAACGGGAGTGAGATATAATTTTTTTTATTTAAGTGCTCCGTTGCAGAATGTAGATTCGTTTAAAATCGCGAATAGTGAATAGCTTAGACAAGCATATGCGTCAACAAAGTCATCATCAGAATCTATCTGAACTCTCCGTTAACATTCGAATGCCCTGTGAATGTAACTTTGGTGTGAAGGAATATGCTCGTTAGCCGTCATCGCGAATATACAATGTTATTTACTCTTTCAGCGCCAAAGGCAATATGAGCTTTTTTACACACAATGCAGATTCAGGTGAGTCAGCTCGTAACGAGCTGCTCACCTGAAATCTGCATTGTTTGGCTGTGAGGTATAAAAATATTCCAAAATCCCTATAACATGAAAAGAGTCGTCTGAGTTTGAACATGGAAGAGCTCTTTATATCTAATTCGGCGCTGAAAGGGTTAGGCGTTGCGAGAAAACTCTTTATTCCTGACTCCGACGTTGTAGCTTTTGATGACGTATATCGCCCCATGATATTTTAAATACAAATAACACAGGAGGTTTTTAATTGCGTGCACTAGTAGAATATGGTGTGTTGACTTCATCTAGACTCCACATGGACTTATAACTGCCACATTGCACGCGAAAATACAGCACGACTAGTTTTGCTGGAATGAATGGTTTCCAGAGTAAATGTTCAGGTAGTGTGAATGACTGGTTAAGCCCGACGACGCATGTAGCTTAACCAGTGCGGAACAAAATGTCATACATGTATACTGAAAACTGTTTTTTTTTTTTCATTTAAAGTGATTGATGGGATATCAAGCCTAAATAAACGAGTGTTTTAAGAGAGAACACACTTAGTGCTGATTTCTTTTCGCTATTTACACATTCAGACTGAGTGTTTAACCCTTTAACGTTCCGAATTTCACAAAGTCGACTTTTCCGTGTTGGATATTGGACCCACTCTATTTTTCGTCCAATATAAATACATATATATCTTATTAAAGTCTCATATATATTTTCATATAATCTTTATTAAAGTCTCATATTATATATTACATATAAATCTTTATTAAGTCTCATATATATATATATATATATATAGTTGTACGTGATACATATAAAAAAAAAGATACACCCATACAGTTCATAATAAATGTACAAAGCCGTTCTAAACAGGACATTTAAAAAAATTAAAATGTCTTAGTGAGCAAACAAGTCATGATTCAGTAGAGACCGCTAATTAAGGGCTGTCCTCACATGAATCTCGCATTGTCTGCAAAAGCCTTTTAGTTCCTTATGGTAGCAAAAGGTTAAACAGAAGACACACTCAGTGGTG
>JASEVX010000002.1:36519877-36531876 GCA_031761405.1 Serripes groenlandicus
ATCATCAAATACTTTGAAAATGGTAGTAATTGCTGCGCTCCTTGGCGCCCAGGGTTGCGGGTTGTACATGTACCAGTAGTACTGGTAACTTACATGTACCAGTAGTACTGGTACTTACATGTACCAGTAGTACTGGTAACTTACATGTACCAGTAGTACTGGTAATTACATGTACCAGTAGTACTGGTAACTTACATGTACCAGTAGTACCGGTAACTTACATGTACCTGTAGTCGGTAACTTACATGTACCAGTAGTACCGGTAACTTACATGTACCAGTAGTACCGGTAACTTACATGTACCAGTAGTACCGGTAACTTACATGTACCAGTAGTACTGGTAACTTACCATGAAAACGTCGTGATATAACTAGAAATTGTTGAAAGCCGCGTAAAACGCCAAACACCAATTGTTCAGTTATTTCACGGCGTTCCTGCTAAGTTACCAGTAAGTACTACTGGTACATTTATCCTGACACCAGCCAATCGGTCGTAATGCTAACCCCGCGACCCTGAGCGCTTAGGAGGGCAGCCATTTAAGGCTTTGGTATTAACCGGCCGGGGATCGGATCCACAACCACTCTACCACTCTACCACTCTACCACTCTACCACTCTACCACTCGACCACTGAGGCGGTCTAAAATAAAAAACAAAGGAGCGTTCATGAGAAAATATTTAATTATTTTAATAGTTTAGCCCACATAAAAGTGTCATAAAATATTAAATCATCGACGTGTTTTTTCTTGGGTTCTTATTGGCAGTATAATGATAAGTCGCTTCTAGCGAGTTTCAGTCTTAACCCTTTCCCGTATACAACAAATCTGCAGCAGACGACTTTGAGAAACAACTTGACAAAATTACGAAAATCTTTGTAAATGAAAAAGGTTGAACACATTGTGGTAAAAGGAGAAATTGCTAGTTTTTATTAATTTCTCCTTTTTGTCACAATGCTTTCAAAAGTCGTCTGCTGGTTCGATCTCCAGTCGCGACACGACGGTTATGGCCAAGAACTGGTTTGTTTAACCAGGGATAATGCATAGGTGAACTGTCCCCCTGATATATCTAACCTAATGCTGAAAAACGGCGTAAAACCCAAATAAAACAAACAAAAAGGAATCGGTGACTAGTTTGCCCATCCCCCCTTATATATCGCTATCGCATACATGTATTTATCACATGACAATGCTTGTATCCGATATAATATACCCATTACGTATTTCTTTATATGTTACATGTGTAATATAACATGACCGAATCACTATTTTTGTATTGATCCGCGATTGTTTACAAAATGGCTGAGAACGTGTATCCGGTAAAGACAAACGTCACGAAAGATAGACGAGGTAAAGGGACCATTATCGGTCAAAAAAAATATTTGTTTGTGTGATTAGTTAATAGTTTATTAAGAATTACATGTTTGGACTATTTTCTGACAGCGAAAACGAATTTTCTTTTTGTGTTTCGTCATGTGATAAAAAGAATCTGACATTCGTTGTCATTTCATAAAGTTTTTATTAAACTCGTCCAAAGAATTTGTTCTTAAGCTCGCCAGAGGCTCGTTTAATAACAAATTTCTTGAACTCATTTAATAAAACTTTATATGAAATGCCAGCTCACGTCAGATCTTATATATATGCGTAAATATACAACTGATGTTTCGTAAACTCTACAGTGGATACACATTGATGCTTAAACAATGAAGCAAACCATTTTCAGATTTTGAAAGGTTAATCCAGTTAGCCACAACAAGGGTATCTCGTTAACATTTTGCTTGCTACACCATTTCCAAAGGGCTCCGTCATTATTGGTGTATGCCTGACCCTATAATGTAATAAAAGGGGCAGGTTTCTCCAAACTAGAACGTATACATCACA
The DNA here is from genome assembly GCA_031761405.1 of Serripes groenlandicus. NCBI lineage: Eukaryota > Metazoa > Mollusca > Bivalvia > Cardiida > Cardiidae > Serripes > Serripes groenlandicus. The sequence continues at coordinate 36,521,753 of JASEVX010000002.1, forward strand.
TCCCCTCTATAAACCACAATCCCCTGGACAGAACCGCCTCTGTATAACTCGTTTAATTCCTTTCATAATGTTCACACAATATGGTTTCATGTCTCTAGGGTCATTTGAAATTCAACGGTTAAATGTTTGTTCTTTTAATCTTTTTAATCCAGCGTTCCCTGTCGCCAATATATGCATTGATCGCCAGTATTATTGATAAACAGCATCTAGATGGCACTCATTAACATTTATGATATTTTGTTCAACATTTAGATTTTCGAGACAAAGGTAAACTATCAACTGTAATACGCCTTATCCCAACTTAACCATGTCCCGCCTGCAGACCATTTTGACGCATGTTCAGCAAACGGCGTTTGAAACAATGTAACAAGAGGAGAAATACTTCATAATAAGCTATTTCCCTCTTGCCACAATGTTTTTTAGGCTATTCTGAAAATGTACTTTCAGAAACAATGTATCAAGAGGAAAAAATGCCTCATAATGAACCAATTTCCCTCTTGTCTCAATATTTTCCAGGCTATTCTGAAAATAAGAATTGTATAGGTTACTTTTAATTCTGAACTTCTTGATTTAACCTAAATCTCCATGCATACTGTAATGTTTCAACCATCTTCGTTAACTGATTCCTTAGGTTGATTAACGATATAACTAAGAGTTATATTGCCTTCTATTAACTTAGACAGGCGACGATCAATGCGTGTAGGTTAAACATGTCTTCTAATTATCTAATAGGTTGAAGTTGTCATCATATCGAGGGCTTGTTGTGAAACGGTTGTAACTAAAATTGGTATTATTTTTTTTACCACGGTTAATCACCTCGCCATAAAGTCTTTATAAGCGTTAAATTATTTTTCTTCGTAAACAATGGAAATTTAGGTGCCATTGCTTGTTCTGAGCACTGGCACAAACATTTGCATTGTTTACAAAGGGGTTAAAATTGCCTCTAAAGCAGAGTTTTCAAAATGGATTTTTAGTTATAACTGTTTCACGCCAAGCCCTCGATATAGTGACGAATACCATTATTTACTACGATGTCCATCCAACCTTTACCAGCATTCGGATCAAATGTTTAGACAAATACAACTTACACAAGACCCAATATGTACACACTAATTGAATTACTCAATACTACAAATGAACTTAAACTGAAAAGCTTAAGCATGTCATGTGAAAAGATTATGAAAAAGTTAAAAAGAAGATATGTAAAAAAATGCAAGCTATATCAGATATCAGAAAAATTGTCAAAGATAAAACTTGCAGGAACAGATCAAGAAGATCTCAACTTGAGACTGTCAGTCTTTGATTTGAAGACTAACAAACATTTTTTTGTTTAAACAAAAACAATAATGAAACAAATAATACCGTTCCCTCTCTCATCATTCTCTATTCTATTTTATCACTGTGACTTTATATTATTATATGCATGTATATTGTAAAATAGAGCTTATGATTTTTTTCATAATGTAAATTAAAGCATATATATGAATACAAACTAACTAGGCATATATATGATTACAAACGTACTAGTTAAGTCATTGTATTGGGGATGTCCTGGTGATGTACCCTAGAAAATTTTGGTCTATGGTGAGAAGTAGTTCGAAACTAAACAGTGTATCGTTAGATATTAAGGCGAGTGCCTGGTTACAATATTTTGAACAATTGCTGCACAAAGATAATCAAATACCATTATCCGATTTAGACATGAATTTGTTTGCGTTAGACGAACATGTGGACCAAATCCTAAATTGTCCTTTTACAAATGAAGAAGTAAGCAAATCAATTTCAAAATTAAAACATAATAAATCCCAGGGTAAGGACGGTATTGGGGCCGAGTTTTATAAACATACTTGTCATTGTATCAGTCCTATCTTAACTATATTGTTTAACACAATTTTGACAACGGGAGAGTTCCCCGATGCATGGAGCCAAACTATAATCGTTCCTTTACATAAATCAGGTGACAGAAGCGACCCATCTAATTACCGAGGTATTTCACTTATTGATGTCATTTACAAAATATTCTCTAACATGGTAACAGAACGGTTAAATAAGTGGGCATATGAGCATAATATTATTGATGAAGCTCAGGCGGGATTTAGAACTGGTTATTCGGTTATTGATAATATGTTTACACTCCAAGGTATGATTTAAAAATATATCACTAGACCTCATGGTAGATTTTATATTCTATATGTTGACTTTCAGAAAGCTTTTGATTGTCTAGTACACCACAACATATTTACAAGTATTCTGAGCAAAGGTGCTAACGGTAATTTAACAAGCAAATTCAGAGAATCATGGTCCCCCGCCAGGGTCAAGGTCACAAGGTCAAAACAATTGGTATTGATGGAAAGGGGTTGTCACAAGGAATACACATGTGAAATATGAAAGCAGTACCTATTACGAATCAGAAGTTATGACCAAGGTTAAAGTTTTTGTGACAGCGTGACTGACGGACGGACTGACGGACTGACGGACGGACTGACTGACTGACGAATGAGAAATAATAGTCCCCAGCTTTCGCTAAAAGCGGGGGACAATTAGAGTGCTTAAGTCAATGTATGAAAAACTTGAAAACTATGTCAAACTACCAAATGGTACGTCATGTAACACAATCTCAGGTCCATTCAGGTGTAATATCGGAACGAGACAGGGGGACATAAGTTCGCCAATAATTTTTAGTCTATATATCAATGAATTAGTTTCGCATTTACGACAAAGGTGTAGAGGTATTTTTTTAACAAATGATATACTTGATATTGTATGTCTGTTGTTCGCCGACGACGTGGCCTGTGGTGCAGATACAGTAAACAACCTTCAGTTACAACTTAACGCTATTTCAGATTTTTGCTTACAATCAGAAATGACAGTTAACTTAAAAAAGACGGAAATAATAGTATTTAGAAACGGTGGACCGCTTCGAAATACCGAAAAATGGAAACTTAACGGTGAAAATGTAAAAGTTACATCATTTTATAAATACATGGGTCTTCTATTTACACCAAAGTTATCTTGGACTGCAGCTAAATTAAAACTGGCATCTCAAGCAAGAAAAGCTATAAATAGCATCAAACGATATCAACTTCCTTTTGGTAAATTCTCTCATGAAGACTTGTTCAAATTATTCAACTCGATGGTTATCCCTATTCTCACATACGGCGCGGAGATATGGGGGCACACTTATTCCTCAGATATTGAAAAGGTTCAAATTGAATTCTGTCGTTATTATCTCGGTGTAAATTCGTCTGTTAACAATTGTGTGGTATTGGGAGAATGTGGGAGTCTTCCCTTAAGTCAAATATATTTTACAAAGTGCATTAAGTACTGGTGTAAATTATTGCAAATGTCAGACACACGCTATCCTAAAAATTGCTATAAGATGTTAATATCACATGACAATATTGGTCGAACAAACTAGGTCACAAATATCAAGGAGTTATTATATAGATACGGCTATGGGTACATTTGGTTAAACCAAGATGTTGGTGACAAGAAAATGTTTATTTTTTCATTTAAACAGCGTCTTACGGATTGCATGACTCAAAACTGGTCTGATGAATTATCAAGTTCCTCAAGATGTGATACTTACTGCACTTTTAAATCCCTGTTAAACGTTGAAAAATACTTATGTATAGACATATCTTTTTACTTTAGGAAATCTTTTGCGCGTTTTCGATGCTCTAGTCACAAACTAAATATTGAACTTGGAAGACATTATGGAATAGAAAGAGCCGACAGAACTTGTTTTTATTGTTTGTTAAATGGTAACCATCTTATTTTAGAAGACGAGTATCATGCATTTTTCATTTGCCCCAAATATTATATTGTAAGGGAAAACTATTTATTTAATTGGTATTGTGGAAGAACTGAAACAGTTGATTTTATTAACTTAATGAAAATTAATAATTGTAAAAAATTAAAACTTTTAATGATATTTATTACAAAACTTATGAGGGAAATTGATGATTTGTAGGAACATTTATTTCATAAGACATTAATTTTGTGTTTTCTGTAATGTATTGTTTGTTTTGCATATAGCATATTTATATTTAACACATATAAATTGACATAACCTATTTTTCACATGATGTATTATTATTTGTAACATTTGATTATGTATTTTGGGCCGGTGGCCTTTGATTACGTAAATAAATAAATTGAAATTGAAAAATTGAAATTGTACGACTTAATTAGTTTCGTTTAAACTTATTCATTTTACATGGATTGCGAAAACCATCTTATAAAGCTTATATTAATCACGCTCGATGTCAGCTCCATGGAGACATAACCAGTATTCGCACAGTTCGTGTGGATTAGTTGGAACCAAGGACCTTTGGTGCGAGAGGTCGACGATCTACCACTGCACCACTGCCTCCCACAACTAGATTGAAAACAGCCGGATCAGAAGAAGAAGCAGAGAAGTGCAGAACAGGTCTCGTTGCCGGTCTCAAAGACCCGAAGATCGGATTCCTGTTACATGGCACCAAATCTGTCCACCACGGATTCAATTATACATCTTGGTCGAACAAGCGCAAGTAATCTCCATTCTGTATTCATTGTTTTCCACCAGACCCGAGTGCTATGAATTCCCTCGCCTTACTACAAGTAGAACTCTCCGTGATTAGTGAATATTAAATATTTGAATGTTAACGGGCGATTACTGAGTCGTAAAAACTGCAGCGTTATGAATACACGTGTGAATAACAGATTCATCAAACTTTCATTTAACCCTTTTTCCCCCCACATACAATAAATCTGTAGCAGACGACTTTGAAATTATCAAGTTCTAAATATAGACATTCTCTATAAATGATAGTATGAGTAATGAATAGAGTTGAAAGCATTGTGGCAAAAGGAGAAATTGCTCATCATGAGCAATTTCTCCTTTTGCCAAAATGATTTCAAAAGTCGTCTGCAAATACTTCAGAACGCGTCTGCATGTTGGAAAGGGTGTAAATCTCAGTCTTTATATTCCTTTACGTTGTTCAGATAATAGTATCATGCCATGCATTAAATCGTTGCACTAAGGCGACGAACCAATATGGGTTTAAATCATATAGTGTTAACTCTTTCAATGCCGAATTTTCACCAAATCGACTCTTCCATGTTGAAAATTTGAACACTCCATTTTTCGTCCAAGACAAATCTTGGTAAAATTTAATCGTCTAAGTGGCAAACGATGCAGATTTCAGGAGAGGCAGTTCGTTATGGCAGCTCATTATGCGCTGTCTCTCCTGAGTCTGCATGATTTTCAAGAGTGGCAACGAAAGGGTTAATTCATGGTGTTAAATAATTAATTTCTTTTTTCATATTTAGTTTTTGCAAAGAATTGTAATCCTTTTAATCGTGTTATGAAATAATTTGACTTTGTAAAAAAAAAATGCTCTGAATAGTTTATTAATCGAAAACTAATGAGCACACCTTATTGCTGTCTTTGCATCTGTGATCCTAAATAGTAACATAGTAACATTGTTAATGGGATTTGATATTGGGAAAAACTAGATAAGCCCTTCACTACTTCCGTGGCGAACTTAACTTTTGGATCTCAGTGTTTGATTGTCTAAATCACAAATTATATATCTTTTTTAAATTAAGATTTTCTTTGCATTAAATATAGTGGGTATTCATTGGTTCTAATAATTTATTCATAGAATTCCTTATAACTGGTTGGTATGGTAGGTACACACGGAGTCGTGTAACGAATGTATAAGTCGGTATAACTAGTTAATATGATGAGTATATACGGGCGATGGTATTTAATGTATTTATAAAATCAGTATTACTAATTGGAAATATCTGTAGATCATAAGAAAACAACAGTACAAGTTGTTCTGCTGGAATTAAAACAAGTTATCCAAAAGTAACTATATTTCGAAAAAAAAATAATGAAAAAGTGTTATTTTTTTATATCAAAATTCTCCCGTGGGAGTTCTTAACAAGGCGTTGTTTATGAGATATTTTATGGGCACAGCGGCGATTCGGAAAACCTCAGTTTGCATGCTCCATCTGATATTCATATGCCTCGATTGTTTATCGTAGCGAGCCAAAATGAGCGTATTCGTATTGCGACCAGGCAGAATTGTCATGCACAGATGCAGACGCACAGTATCATCTAAATCTAAAATGATTCGAACCAATCAATGACTTCCACATACACAGCATCTGAAAGAGCGGGCTGGATATGTAACCCCAGAGCTGATAAACAATCGATAAGCTATTCTTACGTTTGTATAAAAAAAGAAAGCACTATTTTTGTCATGTTTGTCAGTTCTTGTTTTGTTGTGACGCGATTCGACCATTGATTGTCGCAGAGAACTCTTTCAAGTCCAAGAGACTGACAGATGCCAAGTATCGAGTGCGTCTTTGATACTGTTTTTTTTCAAAAATAAATCTCTTCCCTTTTAATGAATTAATTCGTTTCGAAGAATAAATTCCCCCTTCTATATATCTGATTTTCAATCTTAGTCACATTTGCCAGCAATATATAGCAAGGTCAATATAAATGCGCGAGTCAAATCTTGATTTTTTATGACTCGCTTTATTTTTATGAACAGTTGTCTGAAAACACCATTTAAATTCTAACAAACTCGCATACAATAAAGTAAAGAAATAACCAATTCATGTGTTCATTGGAGCATAGAAAAATCGCGTCATATCGGTGAACATCGGTAACTCTTTCATTGCCGAATATCACAAACTCAACTCGTCCATAATGAAAAGTTGACCACTCCATTTTTCGTCCAACAGGACATTTGGTAACATTTAATGTCTAAGTGGCAAACAATGCAGATTTCAGGAGAGACAGCTCATTATGAGCTGTCTCACCTGAATCTGCATTGTTTGCAAAAGCTTTTAATTGCCTTTAGCGGCGAAAGGGTTAAGGATATCATATGTGTTATAATAATCGCCATTATAACCAGTATCATTATCGGTGTCTGTTTTGCTAGTATTAGTATGATTGTGAAATCAAAACGCATTAAAGGAACTGAACTCCAGATGGAGATAATTTTTTTTGAAATGTTGAAACTTCTGCAAGTATTGCTAATAGTGACAACAAAGTAAGTAATAAATAGTTCGAACCTCTTTTGGCAGTAAATGGTAAAAAAACACTCATTTTAAGTCAATGAAAGTGTACGCAATTTGGGTGACTTGGTATGACTACTCAGTTCAAATGAAGCATAACAATATTTACTCTTATGTTATCTCAGAAGATGATTATAATATATAATTTCAGCAGTTTTAAAACTTGACTATTCCATCTTTAATATGCAGTTCAGCACCTTTAATTGCCTTTGGCATCGAAAGGGTTAAGGATATCATATGTGTTATAATAATCCCCGTAATGATCAGTATCCTTATCGGTGTCAGAAATCCGCTTTGGTCGAGTGGTTAGCGTCGGGGATTTCGAAACCGGGCGTCCCAGGTTCGATCCCCAGTCGCGGCCCTACGGTCATGGTGGTGTGCCCTTGGGCAAGGCACATTTTCTAGCCTAGTACTGGTTTGTTTACCCAGGGATCATGAATAAGTGAACTGTCGCCGTGATATAACTGAAATATTGTTGAAAGCGGCGTAAAACCCCAATATATAAATAAATTATCGGTGTCTGTATTGCTATGATTAGAATGAGTGTTAAAATAAAACGCATTAAAGGTGCTGAACTCTAGATTATAGATAGTATTGTCAAAGTTGCAAAACTGTTCAAAAGTTGTCTTGATATATTAGAATCATGATTCTTGGATAAAATTAGTCATAATGTCACTTTCCAGTACAATACACATCTGAATATTGATTATTTATGCTTCATTTTTACTGGGTGGACAAACCAAGTAAGCCATATGTTGTACATTTGTAATGACTTTCAATTGACTGTTTGTCATCATTTACTGCCAACATAGTTTTTAACTATTTATTACCTACTTTGTTGTCACTGTTAGCAATATTTGCAGAAGTTTCATCATTTAAAAATCTTGATCTCCATCTTGAGTTCAGCACTTTTAACCGTTTACCTGAAATGATGTTTTCAAGAGTCATCTGCTTTGAAAACACTTTAGGTAGAATCTGGAAAAGTTGCAAGTAAACCAGTGCTAAAGAAACAACTGAGTTAAAATTATCGATGGAAATTTTCACCCTAAGGTGATATTGACCTTTTCTTACAATGTTTCAAAAGATCGTTTGCGGCAAAAGCAGTATGTGTCTTCTGTATCTGCGATAGGGTCAATTGCTTTATTAGCACTTTTGCTACCTTCAAATTGTTGATTTAATTCTCTATTTGCTTTTCCCCCAATACTTTTAAACGGTTGCTCAACCAGCACAGTGTCTGCTTCTTGGCGACCTGATCAGTATTCCCGCCGTTGTGTGAAAACAATAGCAATGGCGTAATCATTTCGTCACGGAATTCGAACCCGAAACCCTTGGTACGAGATGCCAACGCTCTCCAACTGTATTACGCTTAGTTCTTCTAGATCAATACAGAGGGAAACATATTCCAGTATGAAATTGGTTTAATGGATTTGTTAATCAGTAATTTGGTCACACGAAGTTCTAGGCTAAGCGACGAGCAAAGACCTTTATAACAACAATGCAAAGGAAGAGAGAAACCGCTAACGTTTAGCTTTGATAATCATTGGTTTCTTCTTTGACTGTTCTGTCTTCTAGTCCCGGGCAGAACAATTGACTAAGTTTATAACAGCAACCATTTGAACCTCCCGTTACTACCTCAAAAAACAGATAGGTCCAAAAGTAAAAGTACATTGACAAAACGATTTTGTAGGCGACAATTTCATTGGATGTCGCAGATGTCAAACTTAGACGACTTGTTATATACAGTTATCATAACTATACGGGATTTTGCTACTGCGGTGAAACTTATGTCTGGTTTGAATGAGATTCGGGTTATATGGTTAAGGGTACCATTTTCCTAGCTTTGATGCAGTTGAGCACCGGTAGCTCAGTCGGAATGACGCGGGCTGTCAATCCAGGGGTTGTGAGTTCGAATCCCGGCTTTGCAAACTTTCTTTCCGACGTTTGACAAAAAGTCAAAGCGACAGGCGTCATTCGCCTTCCACCAATGGGCTAAGTATATGTGGAAAAGCAATATTATTGTGTGGAGTACTGGTGTGAGAAAACCAGGAAACACATGAGTAGGTGAACTGACCGCCGTGATATAACTGAGAAATTGTTAAAAATGGCGTTAAACCCCAATTAATCAACTGTACGTTTATGTGTACGATACTGCTAAGATCAATAAAGTATAGCTCACTATATAGGTAGAGAAAAATGTCTGACACTTGGATATCAAAGATTATTTTGTTTTCAGTCTAAACAAGGAAAACAAACTTTTACCATGGAAAATTCAGATATCTACCTCTCAGATTCGATACAGGTACATGTAACCCACGCATCACCAACCCCCCTCCCCCCCCCCCCCCCCCCCCCGGTATAGGCAAAACGTGAAGATTATCCACAAATGGGAGTTTGATTATTAAATAGTGTTGAAAACATTGTGGCAAAATGAGAAATTGCTCTTTATGAGCAATTTCTTCTTTCGCAGCTATGTTTTCAAAAGCCGTCTGCCGCAGCGGCATCAGAAAGCATTCATATGTAGCCAGCCGGGTAAATTGATATTGGCACTGAACAATCTGTTCGTTTTTATCGACGTCTCTACCGCATTATATAAGCTCTATTGCTGTTTTGAATTACTCTAATGTAACGAATAACCGTCACACGATCCGTAGCGTTTAGCTGATTACCTGCTGAATAAAGGGGCATTGGGTTTCTAATCAAATCAACTCACTATGTGACAGTGGTGCCTTTTTATCACACGTTTACCGTCGTTATTAACAATACTCCTAATTAATCCGATGATACCGCTCACCTACAGTCGCCACATGTGATTAGTTTATATGAAATACAACCTAATGACAGTTCGATCTAATGTAGACCCAGATCAACCTGTTTATCTGAATTTTCCGGCACCATTGACCGGTGGTGCAGCAGTTGTGCGTCGGTCTCTCGTACCAAAGTCCTCGGGTTCGCATCCCATGATGAGCGGGTTCTGACTACGTTATCCTTTTCCACTCAAAGAAATGTCGCTCTATTTTTTTAAAGGTCTTTTTATCTATAGC
>JASEVX010000002.1:36532076-36557076 GCA_031761405.1 Serripes groenlandicus
GGTTATTTCGCTTCTTCAGACAATGTATGTCCATTTTTGGAGTTCAGATACGTAATATATATCTAATCATAAAGGTCGATTCTATGAATATGGCCTCCAAATCATTAACAACACAACTAGATACATGCACATATTGTATATGAGCCGTTCCACGGGAAAACCAACACTGTTGACTTTGCGGAAAGTATCAAACCGGTTCAGCCTAAACATGCCGCGCAGGCTAACCCGGACAAACACTTTTCGCCTCCTGTTGATTTTCTGTTTCGGGAATCATTACTCTATACCTCTATCCACCTGTGACAGAAGGTTTCGGCCCAGATTAGCATGCACGGACTACGCAGGCTGATCTGGGTCGATACATAACGCAGAGTTAATACGGTTGGTTTTATCATGGAACGGCTCATATAATATGTCCGCCCATATAAGCATACACTCGTGAACTTGCTTACATATAGGACATCTAGCGGTACTACATCTTAGTCAATATGTTTAACTCTTTCACTGTCGAATTTCACAAAGTCCAATCTTCCATGTTGAAAATTGGACCACACCATTTTTCGTCCAACAGGAAATTTGGTAAAATTCAATGTCTAAACGGCAAACAATGCAGATTTCAGGAGAGGCAACTCGTTATGAGCTGTCTCACCTGAATCTGCAATTGTTTTGCAAAGGCCTTTAATTGCATTCGGCAGCACAATGATTAATCTCATACGAGTCGTCAGTATAAGCACGGTGTTAAGCACGTCGTTAAGCAGGTTGTTAACCCTTTCCCTCATATAGACACTTTCTGACGCTTTCAGATGGCTTTTTGAAAACATAGTGACAAAAGAAGAAATTGCACAAAACGTGCAATTTCTCCTTTTGCCACAATGTTTTCCACTTTTTGTCATAGGTTATCCATTCAGATATGTAGATTTTCTAATTTTTGACAAAATACGTTTAAAGTCGTCTGCTGCAGAATTGTCGTATGAGGGAAAGGGTTAAGTACGTCGTTAGGCACGATTCATGCAAGGTTTTGGTTCACACTGACGGCTCCGATCAGGGTCGTGCGTAAATAATCTGTGAACTCAGTTAACACTGTTAACACACATTTAATTGGTAAGCTTTATTTTCTTTTATAATCGTGCATGACTTCTTTGTTACTTGAAAGTAGTACATTTCCTCAATGAATTTTTCTTTCGTGAAATCTAATCGAATTGTCTGTTAATAGTCTAGACGGTATAATTCAATCTACAGACTACTTTAACCGATTTGGTAGACTTACTATAATGACTTGTCTCCAATTCTCTTCTTTTTAAGTCGAACAAGGATACAATAAACGTGTCCCTTCACCAGGACCGCCTCGGTGGTGTATTTGTAGATCGTCCGCCTTGGTGTAGCAGGTCGCGGGTTCGATCCCCGGCCGGGTCATATCATCAAATACTTTGAAAATGGTAGTAATTGCTGCGCTCCTTGGCGCCCAGGGTTGCGGGTTGTACATGTACCAGTAGTACTGGTAACTTACATGTACCAGTAGTACTGGTAACTTACATGTACCAGTAGTACTGGTAACTTACATGTACCAGTAGTACTGGTAACTTACATGTACCAGTAGTACTGGTAACTTACATGTACCAGTAGTACTGGTAACTTACATGTACCAGTAGTACTGGTAACTTACATGTACCAGTAGTACTGGTAACTTACATGTACCAGTAGTACTGGTAACTTACATGTACCAGTAGTACCGGTAACTTACATGTACCTGTAGTACCGGTAACTTACATGTACCTGTAGTACCGGTAACTTACATGTACCAGTAGTACCGGTAACTTACATGTACCAGTAGTACCGGTAACTTACCCATGAAAACGTCGTGATATAACTAGAAATTGTTGAAAGCCGCGTAAAACGCCAAACACCAATTGTTCAGTTATTTCACGGCGTTCCTGCTAAGTTACCAGTAAGTACTACTGGTACATTTATCCTGACACCAGCCAATCGGTCGTAATGCTAACCCCGCGACCCTGAGCGCTTAGGAGGGCAGCCATTTAAGGCTTTGGTATTAACCGGCCGGGGATCGGATCCACAACCACTCTACCACTCTACCACTCTACCACTCTACCACTCTACCACTCGACCACTGAGGCGGTCTAAAATAAAAAACAAAGGAGCGTTCATGAGAAAATATTTAATTATTTTAATAGTTTAGCCCACATAAAAGTGTCATAAAATATTAAATCATCGACGTGTTTTTTCTTGGGTTCTTATTGGCAGTATAATGATAAGTCGCTTCTAGCGAGTTTCAGTCTTAACCCTTTCCCGTATACAACAAATCTGCAGCAGACGACTTTGAGAAACAACTTGACAAAATTACGAAAATCTTTGTAAATGAAAAAGGTTGAACACATTGTGGTAAAAGGAGAAATTGCTAGTTTTTATTAATTTCTCCTTTTTGTCAAAATGCTTTCAAAAGTCGTCTGCTGGTTCGATCTCCAGTCGCGGCACGACGGTTATGGCCAAGCACTGGTTTGTTTAACCAGGGATAATGCATAGGTGAACTGTCCCCCTGATATATCTAACCTAATGCTGAAAAACGGCGTAAAACCCAAATAAAACAAACAAAAAGGAATCGGTGACTAGTTTGCCCATCCCCCCTTATATATCGCTATCGCATACATGTATTTATCACATGACAATGCTTGTATCCGATATAATATACCCATTACGTATTTCTTTATATGTTACATGTGTAATATAACATGACCGAATCACTATTTTTGTATTGATCCGCGATTGTTTACAAAATGGCTGAGAACGTGTATCCGGTAAAGACAAACGTCACGAAAGATGGACGAGGTAAAGGGACCATTATCGGTCATAAAAAATATTTGTTTGTGTGATTAGTTAATAGTTTATTAAGAATTACATGTTTGGACTATTTTCTGACAGCGAAAACGGATTTTCTTTTTGTGTTTCGTCATGTGATAAAAAGAATCTGACATTCGTTGTCATTTCATAAAGTTTTATTAAACTCGTCCAAAGAATTTGTTCTTAAGCTCGCCAGAGGCTCGTTTAATAACAAATTTCTTGAACTCATCTAATAAAACTTTATATGAAATGCCAGCTCACGTCAGATCTTATATATATGCGTAAATATACAACTGATGTTTCGTAAACTCTACAGTGGATACAAATTGATGCTTAAACAATGAAGCAAACCATTTTCAGATTTTGAAAGGTTAATCCAGTTAGCCACAACAAGGGTATCTCGTTAACATTTTGCTTGCAGGTTTCTCCAAACTAGAACGTATACATCACATCCCCTCTATAAACCACAATCCCCTGGACAGAACCGCCTCTGTATAACTCGTTTAATTCCTTTCATAATTTTCACACAATATGGTTTCATGTCTCTAGGGTCATTTGAAATTCAACGATTAAATGTTTGTTCTTTTAATCTTTTTAATCCAGCGTTCCCTGTCGCCAATATATGCATTGATCGCCAGTATTATTGATAAACAGCATCTAGATGGCACTCATTAACATTTATGATATTTTGTTCAACATTTAGATTTTCGAGACAAAGGTAAACTATCAACTGTAATACGCCTTATCCCAACTTAACCATGTCCCGCCTGCAGACCATTTTGACGCATGTTCAGCAAACGGCGTTTGAAACAATGTAACAAGAGGAGAAATACTTCATAATAAGCTATTTCCCTCTTGCCACAATGATTTTTAGGCTATTCTGAAAATGTACTTTCAGAAACAATGTATCAAGAGGAAAAAATGCCTCATAATGAACCAATTTCCCTCTTGTCACAATATTTTCCAGGCTATTCTGAAAATAAGAATTGTATAGGTTACTTTTAATTCTGAACTTCTTGATTTAACCTAAATCTCCATGCATACTGTAATGTTTCAACCATCTTCGTTAACTGATTCCTTAGGTTGATTAACGATATAACTAAGAGTTATATTGCCTTCTATTGACTTAGACAGGCGACGATCAATGCGTGTAGGTTAAACATGTCTTCTAATTATCTAATAGGTTGAAGTTGTCATCATATCGAGGATTTGGCGTGAAACGGTTGTAACTAAAATTGGTATTTTTTTTTTACCACGGTTAATCACCTCGCCATAAAGTCTTTATAAGAGTTAAATTATTTTTCTTCGTAAACAATGGAAATTTAGGTGCCATTGCTTGTTCTGAGCAATGGCACATACATTTGCATTGTTTACAAAGGGGTTAAAATTGCCTCTAAAGCAGAGTTTTCAAAATGGATTTTTAGTTACAACTGTTTCACGCCAAGCCCTCGATATAGTGACGAATACCATTATTTACTACGATGTCCATCCAACCTTTACCAGCATTCGGATAAAATGTTTAGACAAATACAACTTACACAAGACCCAATATGTACACACTAATTGAATTACTCAATACTACAAATGAACTTAAACTGAAAAGCTTAAGCATGTCATGTGAAAAGATTATGAAAAAGTTGAAAAGAAGATATGTAAAAAAATGCAATCTATATCAGATATCAGAAAAATTGTCAAAGATAAAACTTGCAGGAACAGATCAAGAAGATCTCAACTTGAGACTGTCAGTCTTTGATTTGAAGACTAACAAACATTTTTTTGTTTAAACAAAAACAATAATGAAACAAATAATACCGTTCCCTCTCTCATCATTCTCTATTCTATTGTATCACTGTGACTTTATATTATTATATGCATGTATATTGTAAAATAGAGCTTATGATCTTTTTCATAATGTAAATTAAAGCATATATATGAATACAAACTAACTAGGCATATATATGATTACAAACGTACTAGTTAAGTCATTGTATTGGGGATGTCCTGGTGATGTACGACTTAATTAGTTTCGTTTAAACTTATTCATTTTACATGGATTGCGAAAACCATCTTATAAAGCTTATATTAATCACGCTCGATGTCAGCTCCATGGAGACATAACCAGTATTCGCACAGTTCGTGTGGATTAGTTCGAAGCAAGGACCTTTGGTGTGAGAGGTCGACGATCTACCACTGCACCACTGTCTCCCACAACTAGATTGAAAACAGCCGGTTCAGAATAAGAACCAGGGAAGTGCAGAACAGGTCTCGTTGCCGGTCTCAAATACCCGAAGATCGGCATTCCTGTTACATGGCACCAAATCTGTCCACCACGGATTCAATTATACATCTTGGTCGAACAAGCGCAAGTAATCTCCATTCTGTATTCATTGTTTTCCACCAGACCCGAGTGCTATGAATTCCCTCGCCTTACTACAAGTAGAACTCTCCGTGATTAGTGAATATTAAATATTTGAATGTTAACGGGCGATTACTGAGTCGTAAAAACTGCAGCGTTATGAATACACGTGTGAATAACAGATTCATCAAACTTTCATTTAACCCTTTTTTCCCCCACATACAATAAATCTGTAGCAGACGACTTTGAAATTATCAAGTTCTAAATATAGACATTCTCTATAAATGATAGTATGAGTAATGAATAGAGTTGAAATCATTGTGGCAAAAGGAGAAATTGCTCATCATGAGCAATTTCTCCTTTTGCCAAAATGATTTCAAAAGTCGTCTGCAAACGTCTACATGTGAGAAAGGGTGTAACTCTCAGTATTTATATTCCTTTACGTTGTTCAGACTATAGTATCATGCCATGCATTAAATCGTTGCACTGAGGCGACGAACCAATGGGTTTAAATCATAGTGTTTACTCTTTCAATGCCGAATCTTCACCAAATCGACTCTTCCATGTTGAAAATTGGAACACTCCATTTTTCGTCCAAGAGAAATCTTGGTAAAATTTAATCGTCTAAGTGGCAAACGATGCAGATTTCAGGAGAGACAGCTCGTTATGAGCTGTCTCTCCTGAGTCTGCGATATTTTGCAAAGTTGGCAACGAAAGGGTTAATTCATAGTGTTAAATAATTAATTTCTTTTTTCATATTTAGTTTTTGCAAAGAATTATAATCCTTTTAATCGTGTTATGAAACAATTTGACTTTGTAAAAAGGAATGCTCTGAATAGTTTATTAATCGAAATCTAATGAGCAAACCTTACTGCTGTCTTTGCATCTGTGATCCTAAATAGTAACATAGTAACATTGTTAATGGGATTTGATATTGCAAGGAAAAACTAGATAAGCCCTTCACTACTTCAGTGGCGAACTTAACTTTTGGATCTCAGTGTTTGATTGTCTAAATCACAAATTATATATTTTTTTAAATTAAGATTTTCTTTGCATTAAATATAGTGGGTATTCATTGGTTCTAATAATTTATTCCTAAAATTCCTTATAACTGGTTGGTATGGTAGGTATGGTATACACGGGGTCGTGTAACGAATTTATAAGTCGGTATAACTAGTTCATATGATGAGTATATACGGGCGATGGTATTTAATGTATTTATAAAATCAGTATTACTAATTGGAAATATCTGTAGATCATAAGAAAACAACAGTACAAGTTGTTCTGCTGGAATTAAAACAAGTTATCCAAAAGTAACTATATTTCGAAAAAAATAATAATGAAAAAGTGTTATTTTTTTATATCAAAATTCTCCCGTGGGAGTTCTTAACAAGGCGTTGTTTATGAGATATTTTATGGGCACAGCGGCGATTCGGAAAACCTCAGTTTGCATGCTCCATCTGATATTCATATGCCTCGATTGTTTATCGTAGCGAGCCAAAATGAGCGTATTCGTATTGCGACCAGGCAGAATTGTCATGTACAGATGCAGACGCACAGTATCATCTAAATCTAAAATGATTCGAACCAATCAATGACTTCCACATACACAGCATCTGAAAGAGCGGGCTGGATATGTAACCCTAGAGCTGATAAACAATTGATAAGCTATTCTTACGTTTTTATAAATAAAGAAAGCACTATTTTTGTCATGTTTGTCAGTTCTTGTTTTGTTGTGACGCGATTCGACCATTGATTGTCGCAGAGAACTCTTTCAAGTCCAAGAGACTGACAGATGCCAAGTATCGAGTGCGTCTTTGATACTGTTTTTTTTCAAAAATAAATCTCTTCCCTTTTAATGAATTAATTTGTTTCGAAGAATAAATTCCCCCTTCTATATATCTGATTTTCAATCTTAGTCACATTTGCCAGCAATATATAGCAAGGTCAATATAAATGCGCGAGTCAAATCTTGATTTTTTATGACTCGCTTTATTTTTATGAACAGTTGTCTGAAAACACCATTTAAATTCTAACAAACTCGCATACAATAAAGTAAAGAAATAACCAATTCATGTGTTCATTGGAGCATAGAAAAATCGCGTCATATCGGTGAACATCGGTAACTCTTTCATTGCCGAATATCACAAACTCAACTCGTCCATAATGAAAAGTAGACCCCTTCATTTTTCGTCCAACAGGACATTTGGTAAAATTTAATGTCTAAGTGGCAAACAATGCAGATTTCAGGTGAGACAGCTCATTATGAGCTGTCTCACCTGAATCTGCATTGTTTGCAAAAGCTTTTAATTGTCTTTGGCGGCGAAAGGGTAAAGGATATCATATGTGTTATAATAATCGCCATTATAACCAGTATCATTATCGGTGTCTGTATTGCTATTATTAGTATGATTGTGAAATCAAAACGCATTAAAGGTACTGAACTCCAGATGGAGATAATTTTTTTTGAAATGTTGAAACTTCTGCAAGTATTGCTAATAGTGACAACAAAGTAAGTAATAAATAGTTCGAACCTCTTTTGGCAGTAAATGGTAAAAAACACTCATTTTAAGTCAATGAAAGTGTACGCAATTTGGGTGACTTGGTATGACTACTCAGGTAAAATGAAGCATAACAATATTTACTCTTATGTTATCTCAGAAGATGATTATAATATATAATTTCAGCAGATTTAAAACTTGACTATTCCATCTTTAATATGCATTTCAGCACCTGTAATTGCCTTTGGCATCGAAAGGGTTAAGGATATCATATGTGTTATAATAATCCCCATAATGATCAGTATGCTTATCGGTGTCAGAAATCCGCTTTGGTCGAGTGGTTAGCGTCGGGGATTTCGAAATCGGGCGTCCCAGGTTCGATCCCCAGTCGCGGCCCTACGGTCATGGTGGTGTGCCCTTGGGCAAGGCACATTTTCTAGCCTAGTACTGGTTTGTTTACCCAGGATCCATGAATAAGTGAACTGCCGCCGTGATATAACTGAAATATTGTTGAAAGCGGCGTAAAACCCCAATATATAAATAAATTATCGGTGTCTGTATTGCTATGATTAGTATGAGTGTTAAAATAAAACGCATTAAAAGTGCTGAACTCTAGATTATAGATAGTATTGTCAAAGTTGCAAAACTGTTCAAAAGTTGTCTTGATATATTAGAATCATAATTCTTGGATAAAATTAGTGATAATGTCACTTTCCAGTACAATACACATCTGAATATTGATTATTTATGCTTCATTTTTACTGGGTGGACAAACCAAGTAAGCCATATGTTGTACATTTGTAATGACTTTCAATTGACTGTTTGTCATCATTTACTGCCAACATAGTTTTTAACTATTTATTACCTACTTTGTTGTCACTGTTAGCAATATTTGCAGAAGTTTCATCATTCAAAAATCTTGATCTCCATCTTGAGTTCAGCACTTTTAACCGTTTACCTGAAATGAATTTTTCAAGAGTCATCTGCTTTGAAAACACTTTAGGTAGAATCTGGAAAAGTTGCAAGTAAACCAGTGCTAAAGAAACAACTGAGTTAAAATTATCGATGGAAATTTTCACCCTAAGGTGATATTGACCTTTTCTTACAATGTTTCAAAAGATCGTTTGCGGCAAAAGCAGTATGTGTCTTCTGTATCTGCGATAGGGTCAATTGCTTTATTAGCACTTTTGCTACCTTCAAATTGTTGATTTAATTCTCTATTTGCTTTTCCCCCAATACTTTTAAACGGTTGCTCAACCAGCACAGTGTCTGCTTCTTGGCGACCTGATCAGTATTCCCGCCGTTGTGTGAAAACAATAGCAATGGCGTAATCATTTCGTCACGGAATTCGAACCCGAAACCCTTGGTACGAGATGCCAACGCTCTCCAACTGTATTACGCTTAGTTCTTCTAGATCGATACAGAGGGAAACATATTCCAGTATGAAATTGGTTTAATGGATTTGTTAATCAGTAATTTGGTCACACGAAGTTCTAGGCTAAGCGACGAGCAAAGACCTTTATAACAACAATGCAAAGGAAGAGAGAAACCGCTCACGTTTAGCTTTGATAATCATTGCTTTCTTCTTTGACTGTTCTGTCTTCTAGTCCCGGGCAGAACAATTGACTAAGTTTATAACAGCAACCATTTGAACCTCCCGTTACTACCTCAAAAAACAGATAGGTCCAAAAGTAAAAGTACATTGACAAGACGATTTTGTAGGCGACAATTTCATTGGATGTCGCAGATGTCAAACTTAGACGACTTGTTATATACAGTTATCATAACTATACGGGATTTTGCTACTGCGGTGAAACTTATGTCTGGTTTGAATGAGATTCGGGTTATATGGTTAAGGGTACCATTTTCCTAGCTTTGATGCAGTTGAGCACCGGTAGCTCAGTCGGAAGCGACGCGGGCTGTCAATCCAGGGGTTGTGAGTTCGAATCCCGGCTTTGCAAACTTTCTTTCCGACGTTTGACAAAAAGTCAAAGCGACAGGCTTCATTCGCCTTCCACCAATGGGCTAAGTCTATGTGGAAAAGCAATATTGTTGTGTTGAGTACTGGTGTGAGAAAACCAGGAAACACACGAGTAGGTGAACTGACCGCCGTGATATAACTGAGAAATTGTTAAAAATGGCGTTAAACCCCAATTAATCAACTGTACGTTTATGTGTACGATACTGCTAAGATAAATAAAGTATAGCTCACTATATAGGAATAGAAAAATGTCTGACACTTGGATATCAAAGATTATTTTGTTTTCAGTCTAAACAAGGAAAACAAACTTTTACCATGGAATATCTACCTCTCAGATTCGAAACAGGTACATGTAACCCACGCATCCCCAACCCCCACCCCCATCCCCTGACACACACACACCAAATCAGCAAGAAACGACTTTAGGCAAAACGTGAAGATTATCCACAAATCGGAGTTTGATTATTAAATAGTGTTGAAAACATTGTGGCAAAATGAGAAATTGCTCTTTATGAGCAATTTCTTCTTTTGCAGCTATGTTTTCAAAAGCCGTCTGCCGCAGCGGCATCAGAAAGCATCCATATGTAGCCGGGTAAATTGATATTGGCACTGAACAATCTGTTCGTTTTTATCGACGTCTCTACCGCATTATATAAGCTCTATTGCTGTTTTGAATTACTCTAATGTAACGAATAACCGTCACACGATCCGTAGCGTTTAGCTGATTACCTGCTGAATAAAGAGGCATTGGGTTTCTAATCAAATCAACTCACTATGTGACAGTGGTGCCTTTTTATCACACTTTTACCGTCGTTATTACCAATACTCCTAATTAATCCGATGATACCGCTCACCTACAGTCGCCACATGTGATTAGTTTATATGAAATACAACCTAATGACATTTCGATCTAATGTAGACCCAGATCAACCTGTTTATCTGAATTTTTCGGCACCATTGACCAGTGGTGCAGCGGTTGTGCGTCGGTCTCTCGTACCAGAGTCATCGGGTTCGCATCCCATGATGAGCGGGTTCTGACTACGTTATCCTTTTCCACTCAAAGAAATGTCGCTCTATTTTTTTAAAGGTCTTTTTATCTATAGCATAAACACTGTATTAAATCAGGGACACTATTGTAATATAGTTTCCCTGATTGAATACATCAACAAGTTAGCAAATAATTATTTCAATTTTTTATCAGAAACCTGAAACCGTCTTAAATACCTTAAAGGTGTTCTTTATTATATAGGTTTACGAGATTGTGGTATCTATGACATTTAAAATTGACGTACTAAGCGACCTGTGAAAATGAATGTTTACGACAACAATCTAACTAGATTCAAAACCTTTATGAAAATACACATTTCTTAAGTGTCGGAAACTTTAAACCGGGAGACACTGGTTCGATCCACAGTAGAAGCGGTCATGGTGATGTGTCATTTATAAAGACACGTTTCCTAGCATAGTACTGGTGTGTCTACGCACGGATCATTAATCAATAATATAAATGAAAATTATGTTGAAAACGGCGATAAATACAATTCCCTATGGAACACCTTAGAGATTGTATGTTTATTACATCCGAATGTGCATAACAAAATTATATAAACTAACAAATATATATTTATCACATGACAATGCTTGTATTCGATGTAATATACCCATTACGTATTTATTTATATGTGACACGTGTAATATAAAAGGACCGAATCACTATTTGTGTATTCATCCGCGAATGTTTACAAAGTGGCTGAGAACGTGTATCCAATAATCACAAACGTCACGATAGATGGACGAGGTAAAGGGAGAGTTATCGGTCATAAATATATATTTTTGTGATAAGTTAACAGTTTAGTAGGTAGCATATGTTAGGCCTACTTTCTGACAGCGAAAACCCGTTTTTAACGAATTATTTTTTCTCAAAAAATAATGCGGTTAACACGATCGTGTTGCTTTGCGGAGGTCACGGTTAAACTACACTTCCTCTTAGAATACACATTAGCTGCACCTAAATAGTCCTAGTATTTTTTCGATATTAAAATGACTTCTACGTGTTTTTTCAATACAGTGAAGTCATATTTATACTATCGAATCAACATAGATAATCAATTCTCTAGAAAATATCAAATTAACAGTAAATGCATATATATTTCATTTGTCGGCAAGCGTATGAATTTTTAGTTATATGCCCATTCACTAGTGAGTGACGTAGTTAACGGAAGTCGAACCCATGCTGAAGAACCATGTAAATCTCACAGATATGCCGAATCAACACAGAGAATCAATTCTCAAGAGAATATCAATTTAATAATAAAGGCATATATTTCATGTGTCTGCAGGCATGTATGAATTTTGAGTTGTACGCCCATTGACTAGTGAGTGACGTAGTTAACAGGTGCCCATTATGTAACGCTAGTAAACCTGACCTTCGACCCAACGTTGTAGAGCAATGTATCTGCAGAGCTCCAGATAAGGTGCGTGAATACATTATCACCGCATTGAAATGCAGGAAAAACGAATGAAAATATTTCCTGTTCGTCGTATCACGCATTTAAATCCGGAATAACGAATAAAGAACATTTTCTGTGCGTCGTTTTAATCATAAGACAAAATGAAAGTGACGTATTTTCCAGAGAAATCCCGATCGTTAAATATAATCGCGGTCGAATAAATTACCCTAACACCGTATGTAATTCGCCTACTTCACCGGTATGTGCAGTTTTTACAGAACAACGAGTTCACACGCTTCGGAATTTATACACACATAATGTCTGCTCCAAGCGAAAAAGATCCGTCTGCACAACCAATTAAACCTGGTTCGTTATTAAAATATATCAAAATGGAAGAACTGCTGAGTTCTGCAATAGCAGAATACGTTTTTAATAATTTAATCGATGACATGGTAAATAAACAACGGCCAATTTCAAGAAAACATCATGAAAAAGTTCCCACCAAAACAATCGATCTTTGCATACGGGAGTTCCCGTGGATGATTTTGACTGATGCAGTGATGTATTTTGTTTTTTTCTCCTCTAGTTATACACAATGTGTCCCTCAAATAATAAAGTTCATCAAGATTAAGTGATTTACCAATATTATTTAATATTTAATTCGCATACCAATGAATCATTCTGGAGACCTGACTTTAATCCATCGGAAGGGTTAAATGTGTTCAAGTAAGAATAGACAATACTGTAATGGTATGAATACCCTGATAAATCAAATGCATCATGACAAACATGTTGCAGATGGTAACAAAAATAGATAATGACAAGCATACTTAACTCTTTCCCACAAATAGTCGCTTTTCTTGATAAAACAAGCATTTTGACGCGCACCTTTGCCCGAATGGCTGATAAATATAAATAATGGTCCATAATTAGAACATCGTTTTCAAGTTGGAAACGGAGACAAAACGGTGAGATTTCCCTGTGTGCGTTTAAGTGTTATTTGTCATTTTATTTTTCTTCTATAATCTTAAGGAAACAAATAGAATTGCACAACGATACTTCCACAAATCTGTTGGCATCTCTGTGATACAGAGCTCCAGATAATTACTTGGGTCAAATATGTTTCAATCCCTAAACTAATTATTAAAGAGTGAATCACTGCAGGAAGCCCATCATCCCACAATAAGGAAGGTCAACATGCATGCACAACTCTAACTAAAATTTTAAGTTAGAAAAGGCGCATAATTGTGTCAAAATCTGATATAGAGTTATGGGACTTGTCCTGCAAGGTCATTTGATGATGTCCAATAAGTGAGTGAAGTTTCAAAATTTAACCAAAGTTGCAACACCGACGCACAAGTGACTGTTATAGCTCTCATATTTTTCGAATAGTCGAGCTAAAAAAACTACTAAGTTTTAAAGCAAGTTTAAAACAAACAAAAAACATGATCAAATGCAATTATTAATTACATTTTCAAAATAATTCGTTACTAGTACTTTCAGTACTTTGATTCTTTTTGTGTTTCGTCATGTGATAAAAAGAATCTGACATTCGTTGTCATTTCATAAAGTTTTATTAAACTTGTCCAAGAAATGTGTTATAACATATTTCTTGAACTCGTTTAATAAAACATTATAAAAAATGACATATCATGTCAGATCCTATATATACTACTAATAACATATGTATTATAAGGTATGAGGGAGGATGGCCACGACCTACCCATACCAATGCACGTGACTAATACAGTTAAATATTAAAATATAAATTAAAAATAAGTTAGATTCAAAATAAATGTACAACGTTTAACATTTCCTTGTTATACGTGTACGAGGGATGATCCATAGTCATCCGGACTGTGTCTATGACTTCCAAATTAATGCAGTCGTGTTTCTAAATAACAGTCGGCGTACCATTCATTCTTCTATTATTTATAGTCTCCGCTGCACGAAGCATAGCGTCTCGTGATGGCGATCCACTGGTTGAACATATCAGAGTACCAGTCTGTTGCGAGTCTACATGTATTTGATATAGGCCGAACATAATATAGTATAATTCTGTGGCAAGTTTAGTTAATATAAAAAGAACAATACTGATTGATTGTTTCGTGTTTAACGCCGCTTCCAACAATTTTTCAGTTAGTTTACGGCGTCTCCTGGGTGAGTTACCAGTACTACTGTTCCAGTTATTTTACGGCGTGTCCTGGGTGAGTTACCAGTACTACTGTTCCAGTTATTTTACGGCGTGTCCTGGGTGAGTTACCAGTACTACTGTTCCAGTTATTTTACGGCGTCTCCTGGGTGAGTTACCAGTACTACTGTTCCAGTTATTTTACGGCGTCTCCTGGGTGAGTTACCAGTACTACTGTTCCAGTTATTTTACGGCGTCTCCTGGGTGAGTTACCAGTACTACTGTTCCAGTTATTTTACGGCGTCTCCTGGGTGAGTTACCAGTACTACTGTTCCAGTTATATTACGGCGTCTCCTGGGTGAGTTACCAGTACTACTGTTCCAGTTATTTTACGGCGTCTCCTGGGTGAGTTACCAATACTACTGTTCCAGTTATTTTACGGTGTCTCCTGGGTGAGTTACCAGTACTACTGTTCCAGTTATTTTACGGCGTCTCCTGGGTGAGTTACCAGTACTACTGTTCCAGTTATTTTACGGCGTCTCCTGGGTGAGTTACCAATACTACTGTTCCAGTTATTTTACGGCGTCTCCTGGGTGAGTTACCAGTACTACTGTTCCAGTTATTTTACGGCGTCTCCTGGGTGAGTTACCAGTACTACTGTTCCAGTTATCCTGAACGACAAGGAGGGGAGAATAAGATAAGAAGAAAGCAGACTTTACCACAGCACGTGTTTCATAGTGCATGGTTAGTCTATTTGTGTGTATCCTTGTATGTACATGGGGGTATATTATTCTACATAGAAACTCCAGGTGCCTGTAGTGTACTACGAGGAGCATGGGGGAAATTTAAATCTAGGGACATTTAATGTCGAGTGAGATGTCAATTGTCCCACCTACTGAGTAGTACAATACAATCCAAGGTTTCGATACTGCATCTTATTTTTACTGTTATTGTCTACTTTAAAGACAGAATAATTATATGTATTCAATAACACAATAACACAATTTACATTCAAGTTAAATATATGAATGACATGTCTATCACATCACACTACAGCATTTTGACAATCTGCATTTATTTACGCCGGAAAATAGACAGGTATAAAATAAATTTATGTATTTTATGTCATTGAGCCTCCGTATTCTTCACGCGTATATATTTGTAAATAAATGATCAACTATTGTCCGAGTTTCTAAATATAAGTGATTTGAGTTGAATTGAGATCGTGTAGCATGGCTAGGGTTAAGTTAACTAAGTTAAGGGTGAAATATCCCCTTTTAACAATGAGGCGTGAGAGATGCCCTTTCATGAAGTTAATACATCCCATAATGCTCCTGTTTCATTTGAAAGTCTGTCAGTTTATTACTTTTTTGTGATGAATGGATAACGTTTATACCCACTTTGTTTTTTATTTATATTTATTAATCAATTATACAAATGAAAGAAAATCTAAATTTGCGTACTGTTTGGATAGGAATATATATGGTAAACTCCTTTTAAAATATAGACAGGATTTACATAAATGTGCATATGTCCGCTTTAAATTGGTATGACAGACATTGATCGTGACATATGAGTAATATATTTAATTGAAATGGATTTAATTTTAGCCACATCCATTTACGATGAATTTCGTATGGACAAATATACATTGTTAAAACGAATTAAGACATCATACATGTCTATTCAAAATTGAAGTATTTAGATAACTTGCGACATAAGCATCTCACACAATTATTGCATTTTACTACTACTTACACCATACAATTGACTTCCAAAATTGAAATAAAACATAGCAATAATGGTAGTGAGATAACATGTAATTGTATTGTAACTATCGCGATACCAACCTCGAACAGGTCGAGAAGGAGGTACACAACTGATTAATGTGATGACTTAAATTGCGGAAAGAAAACACATTTACATATGATACAGTAATGTATTACATTGTATTTACTAAGACAAGAACTACGTAGCTAAATAATATAACAACAGGTTTGAGTACACAGTCTTACGTATGGAGAATTTGTAAATTAATACAATGTAAGTCATTGGTCAGCTTTATCAATGTTGAAACATCTGGCTCAATTATTTTTTATATATATCATCATAGAGCTCCGATCAGGGTAAATAAGCCAAGAAGCTCAAAATAATTGCCGACGACCTTTCGAAATCTGGCTTAAACCCTTTCCCGGGACCTTTTGAAAAATTTGTGTCAAAAGGAGAAATTTAGCAATATTTTGCTTTGATACTATTGTTTAAACTGTATTCAATGATTAAACTGTCATTATAAGAGCATCAGCATATTTTAACTAGTGATATATTCGAAGTCGTTAGATGTAGAATTGGTGTATGCGGGAAAGGGTTAAAGGTTCCGTGGGATCGAGGCTTATTTCGACCCAGACCAAAAGAGCATGTGCCCTTAGAAAGCGTGGCAAAACAATCACACAAATACATATAGAATAACCGTATTAGCTCAAATTAAAAACTAACGTTGGTTTAAACGGCGAGATTCTTCGAGCGTCGACTGTAAATAATATGCAAATGACGTTGACGTCAATTCAGCTATTTGTAACACATGTTTTCTTTTGGCGTCCATAACGGCGTCAATATGTGTCATACGAAGATGCAGTATATATCAAACTAAAGCAAACAGGTTGAAAGATATGAAAATATAAAAATCTGAAAATCAAAAATTATGTCACTATCACCGGTTTTCTCATGGACTGGCCCATATATAATCATTCGTCGTCAATTTTTCACCCATGTCAATATAGGTATGTTTATGTTAAGCTCTATCTATTGAACGATTCAATTTGAAGCCACGTACCATGTTAGCTAATGAAAAACTTGAAACATAATATGCTTCCATTGACGTAACACAGGTGAACCCAACACGATTAACTCTTTCAGCTCAGATTTGTTTAAAGTAGACTCTTCCATGTTCAAAATCATGTGTGTTTGAACTATTTTTATAACTAAAAGGCAAACAATGCTGACGCCGTTGCAAAAGACGTTTTCTATGCGGGGGATTCATCTATGCTGAATACCTCCGTATATTGTCATGCCCAGCTTTCAGGAAGTGTAAATTTGTATTTTTTTTGTGCTGCCCTCTGTTTTTTCAAAATGGAAAATGTTTTTTGATTGTCCAGGGATCAGTTAAATACGTTTCACAACAAGCTAAACAGTATGCACATTATACAGAGTAAACGTACACAATGTAAAGTTTTAATCCATGAAGTTATATACATAATTTAGAAATTTAAGTTAGACATACGGATCTTAAATGTTTCTTTTAAATATATGGAAAACGAGTAGCTTGAAAGAAACCTTTTGAGAAAATCCCTGCAATGAAAAATACGGAAATACGGCTGTCGTGCATCGTCAACATTTTCCCTTGTTAACACTCTACAGGCTACATTCTAAAACTACAACTCTTGGACAAGTTCGAAAATGGGCCATTTGAGGTCAAGAACTAGGTCACTAGGTCAAATTGAAAGAAAATCTTGTTAACACTCTAGAGGCCACATTTTCAACTTGAGCATGTTGAAACTTTATCAGAATCTTTGTCTTGATGATGTCAGTCAAGTTCGAACATGAGTCATGTCGGGTCAAAACGTAGGTCACTAGGCCAAATTGAAGGAAAATCTTGTTAATACTGTAGAAGCCACAATTTGTGCTAAGGCAGCTTGACATTTTGTCAAATTGTTTATCTATATATGAAATCTTGTTAACACTCTAGAGGCCTAATTTTCAACTTGAGCATGTTGAAACTTTATCATAATGTTTATCTTGATGATATGTAGGTCGAGTTTGAACATGGGTTATGATGGGTCAAAAAGTAGGTCACTAGGTCAAATTGAAGGAAAAGCTTGTTAACACTCTAGATTTTTTGTATTAATTATATCCAGGTCAAGTTTGAATATGGGTCACATTGGGTCTGAAAATAGGTCACTAGGCCAAATTGAAGGAAAATCTTTACTCTGTAGAAGCATCTTTTTTGGCTACAGCAGCTTGAAATTTGGTCAGAATTATATCTAAATGATATCTATGTCAAGTTTGAATATGGGTCATGCCGGGTTAAAAACTAGGTTACTATGCCAAATTGAAAGGAAAATCTTGTTAACGCTCTGGATACTGCATTTTTAGATTGAGCATGTTGACACTTTATCAGAATGTTTTTATTGATGATATATAGGTCAAGTTCTAACATGGGTCATGTTGGGTCAAAAAGAAGGTAACTAGGTCAAATTGAAGGAAAATCTTGTTAACAATCTAGAGCCAACATCCCCGCATTTCAGTTGTCAGTACTTTGATTTAAATAAAAGGTGGCAAATATTGCCAAAATGTTTTCCTTTTGATTAACTCTTTTAAGCGCCAGAGGCAATATTGAGGTTTTTGAAAACAGCACAGATTCAGGTGAGTCAGCTCGTAAGGAGCTGTCTCACACCCGAAATCAGCATTGTTTGCCTTCTAGTTATCACAATAGTTTAACACTTTTATTACATGAGAAATGGAGACGCCCGATTTATTTTAAACATGGAAGAGTCTACTTTTAAACAAATTGGCGATGAAAGAGTTAATTAATTATATTTTCATTCATATGATATTCCCAATATGTGCCCATATGTTTTCAAAGTCGTCTGTGATAAAAGGGTAAATGTGATTTTAATATCGGTTCTGGTATATAACGCTCCCGCCAATAATACTTTATATATGATCGTGATGACGACGAACCGACTATTTAATACATGTATGACACTTTTAGGGTCGTCTGCTTTGAAAAGTCAGGATACAATATGTGTATCATCTGGAAAATTGAGACTATATAGTTTTAATAAGCACTTAAAATCTTGATGGAAATTGCTCCTTTTGAACACAATTTCATTTTCCCAACAGTATTGTCAATTGCCGTCAAAAAAACGTCGGTAACAGAGAACATGGTACAGATATACGTAAAAGGTGCTGAACTCAAGATGTTGATCGAAATTTTGAAATTTTGAAACTTCTGCAAATATTGCTAATTGTGACAACAAAGTAAGAAATCGAACTATTTTGGCAGTAAATATTGAAAAGCTGTCAATTGAAAGTCATGAAAATATACAAAATCTGGCTTACTGGCTATGTCTACCAAGTAAAAATGAAGCATAAACGATCACGTTTTAGATGTTCATGGTACTGCAAAGTGAAATTCTTCTTCTTCTTCTTTTATCCCAGAATTATGAATTTAATAGTTCAAGACATCTTTTGATCAGTTTTAAATCTTTGACTGTAATATCTATTTTCTGGAGTTCCGCGCCTTTAAAGGATGACAAGTAATTTTAGATTAAATTCTCTTCCTTTTAAATACAGAAAGGCCAAATCATTTACTGTAATCATCTTCTTCTTCTTTTTTTTCTTTTTAAATAGCTCTTTTTTTTACGTGATCAACGTTCATAATGTTTATAAAGGTAATGAATAAATAAGTGAATATTTGCAACTGAATTCTCGAAAACAAATGAGGGAATTTACAAACGTGTAATAGAACACTGTTTAAAACATAGAAAGACACAATCACCATGGAGAAAATGTCACCATTTAACAATGCAAATAATTATACAATTTTGATTTTCCAAAATATCATAAATTAATATTGTAAGCAGATTTTAGATTTTTAGAGTGCTTTTTTTACCAAAGCTTTTCAATTTCCAACGATTAATGACACAGTTGTTGCCTTCGAATATCTAAAACTAGAGAAGGAGAAACTGCTTAAAATATCTTAAAACAAGAAAGGGAACACGGTATTCCAGGATCAGTCTGCTAATTTATTTAGTATCATCCTGCCACTAGGTGCTTACAACGCTTCAAAACAAACCTTGATAATGTAGTCCAATATGACATCAATTTAACATTAAAAGTGACATTTCAGCAGCATTATGTCATCAGGAGATTATCATTTTATATGTTTGTATCTTTGTTTCGTTCGTTTGTCTCTCTTCTCTCTCTCACTTTTTTCTCTCTCCATATGAATCCTGAATACAACCTGGTGTTCACTTTATATGTAAACATGTATAATAATTAGCTCGTATCACATTTAACATGTGCTTTGTGTATATATTAAACTTTGAATCTTTGAAAGCAAAAAAAAACAAAATCTCCTTATCCCGGCCTTATGGTGGTACTGGTTTGTTTACCCAGGGATCATGAATAAGTGAACTGTCGCCGTGATATAACTATAACTCAGGTTAACACCGCAATTAAACAAATCACACTCCCCTTTATCACGTATGTGTCCACCACCTTACCCACGTTGATGTTTTAACTGTCCAGATGTTAACAATTTCTGTATTCATGCTTTCAAATAACATAACGGGTAAACGGGTGCATACATTATTTATTGTTGATATTTTGACACAATCTTCGAGGAATCTCAATGGGACTTTTGTCAATCATTCAGTGCTAGCACTTTTACAATTTCTTTTTTTAAATTATGAAACTTAAAAAGAAAGTCAAACGACAGAATTAGAATTGTGGACATAAATGTATCATTTTATAAACCGATTAGAAGACGTCTAATTACGTGCAGGAAATATTTTTTAGAAATTCGGATCAATTACCAATGAATGACGGTCGTCGGTCTTAAATCGGATGTATTGTGAAAAGGGCGAGCATATTGCAAGTAGTGTTTGTTTACAGTCGCAGACAGGTACAATATCACCTTCACCACATGTTAATGTCAGCATTTTCAATAGAAGCTTGGCTCATGAAGTTTTTATATGGAACTTGTTTTCAAGCTTAATACCTGGTATTAATTTCGTCTACCATTTTTTTGTTAAAGTTTATTTGGTGCTTAGCAACGCTTAGCAACGCTTTCAACAATTTTACTTATATCATGGCGTTTACCAGTATCACTTGTCAAGTTTTTCTGACACCTAGCGAGTCAATCGTAATGCTCACCATCACAATCCTGAAGCCATTTCTACTAGAATTGTTTATTTCTTTTAACCCTTTCCCTCATATAGACGCTTTCTGACGCCTCTGCAGCATACAGCTTTTTGAAAACATAGTGACAAAAGAAGAAATGGCTCAAAACCTTTAAACATATTTTGTCAAAAAATGGAAAATCTCTATAATTGAATGGATAAGCTATGACTAAATGTGGAAAACATTGTGGCAAAAGAAGACATTGCTCGTTTTGAGCAATTTCTTCTTTTGTCACTATGTTTTCAAAAAGCTGTCTGCTGCAGAGGCGTCAGAAAGCGTCTATATGATGGAAAAGGGTTAAGATATGTTTTTATACTAGCACAAGGACATATGCCAGAGAAAAATTGAATGAATATATATTTGCCAAACACAATGTTAGCGTTTACAACATGCACAATTCGTAGCAGGCGATATTTAAAAACATTGTGGCAAAAGAAAACATCGCGCATAATGAGCAATTTTCAAGGTTTTCCATATTTTGGCTTAGATGCAATCAAAGTCTTCCGCTGAAGCAGTGTTGCATGTGGGAGAGGGTTTAACAGTTATTTTTCATTTGTCAAATATTATTTCCTCTATTTGACCTATTGCCACCTCTTCGAAACGGATTCCACAGCCGAGCCCCGGTAGCTAATTTGGGTAGCGACGCGGGCCGTCAATCCAGGGGTTGTGAGTTCGAATCCCGGCTCGGCCAACTTTCTTTCCGACGATTGACAAAAGTCAATGCGACATGCGTCATTCGTCTTCCACCAATGGGCTATAAGTCTATGTGGACAAGCAGCCAGTTGCTTGGGAAGATTGATGTGTTTTGAGTACTGGTGTGAGAAAACCAGGAAATGCATGAGTAGGTGAACTGGTCGCCGTGATATAACTGGAAAATTGTTAAAAACGGCGTTAAACCCCAATCAATCAATCCGTCAATCAAAAACCAAAGACTACCCGAGTACAATAAAACTCTTAAAGTTGCTGATCTTCAGATTATAGATAGAATAGTCAACGTTTTAAAACTGTTCAAAAGTTGTCTTGGAATATTAGAATCATAATTCTGGAATAAAATTAGAGAGACACTTTCTTCACTTCTAGTACAATAAACATCTAACTATTAATCGTTTATGTTTAATTGAACGATTTTCAATATTTACTGCCAAAATAGTTTTGAACTATTTTACTTTGTTGTCAAAATTACCAGTAATTTCAACATTTCAATTTTTTTTATCTCCATCTGGAGTTCAATACCTTTAATATATAGACTAGGGATAGGTTTCATCAATATGTATTTCATTCACGATGACTCTCTAAACTCATGACAGTTTGTTTATTTATGTTATCATATTCCATATCTGCTGTTCGCTCAGAGCCTATAACTGTCATCTGCCGACGATCTGCATCTACTATCGATTTGCATTGCTCTTAGTCCTCGAGTGCAAATGCATCGCGTCAGGTAATAAGGGGGGTTTGGCTGTCAGCTCGAACATGTTATTTCACTCTTTCAGCACCGAGCTATCCTAAAGTAGACTCTTCCATGAACACAATGGGGCTTCTCCATTCGTTATGTAAAACGAATTTTGGACTATTTTAATCAGAGGGCTAGAGACAAGAGGGAGTGAACAGGTCTTTTCCCCACAATATTTCTCTTATTACTCAACAAAATCCTGAGACGATTCTTTTGAGTACCCACAACATAGGATTCGAAAGTCATATACGGATTTTAGAACATGAAAATATGCTGAATTCAGGCGAGACAGATCATTACGAGCTGACTCACACGAATCTGTACTGTTTGCGAAAGCATCACTATTGCCATTGGCACTGACAGATTTAAAGGGATGATTGCACCTGTGAATAATGCAATTTTCAATGTTTGTTGAATTAAATAGTTGTGATACCAGGGTTTTCATATACACGCGTACAAGCGTTACTTCTTTATTATTAGCCATAACGAGATACAGACGCAGGGATTAAACAAATTATATATTTATTTATATAAATGAGTGATATTATATAACGGTTTAAGTTAATACACTGTTGAACGCGTCGTTTGTTGTACAAGAACCATTGAAAACGCCGTTAAAACGCGTTAAAATATTGGCACAGATTTAAAGGGACGATTGCAGCTGTGAATAATGCAATTTTTCAAAGCAAGTTGAATTAAATAGTTGTGATACCAGGGTTTTCATATACACGCTTACAAGCGTTACTTTTTATTATTAGCCATAACGAGATACAGACGCAGGGATTAAACAAATTATATATATATTTATATATATAAATGATTGGTATAATATACGAGGGGTGTCTCAGAAGTTCGTGGACTTTTCTCCTAACGTTCATAGGATCTGACACGAGTTGTCATTGCATATAAAGTTGTATTAAACGAGTTCAAGCATTTTTTAGCGAGCCTTTGGCCAGCTTAATAACACATTTCTTAGACGAGTTTAATACAACTGTTTATGAAGTGACAACAAATGTCAGATTTGCCAAAGGCTCGCTTAATAACACATTTCTTGAACTCGTTTAATAAAACTTTATATAAAACGACAACTCATGTCAGATCCTATATATATACATGTACCAACAATGAAACTATTAAGTTCCCATAAAATAGAGCATAAACGGAGGCACACAAGAACATATTTCATCAAATTATATTTTTTTTTTTAACGATATTCAAGAAAGTCCTATTCTAGTTTGGCTACCTCTGTGCATCGTTAACACTTGCTCTGATCGAGAAACATGCTTCAAACACGTCTACTTGTCTCGAGAACCGCTATTTCTACATAAATAAGGTCTCCCGAGCAATGCCTCATATCGACGTTATTCACCCCCGCCCCCCCAAAAATGTTGGCTGGCCACCAAGTTACCAGTTTCCATTGCAAGTGTTGCGTCATAGGAGAACGGTTATTCGGAACACGGTTCTGAATAAATGAGATGTCCATTGATGTATTTCAGGCCAGAGCTTTTTAAAATTACTGAAATACTGGAATGCGAGCTGAGACGACCCAGTCCATATACAACACGCACATGTAGGATGTTGTTGGTATTCAAAGTTTGTGCATTTAAGTCGTCCTTTATGACAACCAACATCAAGACAAGTTGATTTTTCTCTGCACTGATCGCCAATAATGTGTTTGTCACATAAGGTTTCAACAACTTTTGATAATCATTGCCCACTTATAATATATAGCATGTTTGCGTAGAATGACATTTTTCCTACTTTTTTCATAAACTCGCCAACGTTGGTTTTTTTCCAACACAGTTCACTTTTGAAAAGACCTGAACTCGGGTGTTCACATGTCATTGCCTTATTTAATCAAAGGAAACATAATAATGTTTGCAAGTTTACATCTGACTGTAGCATAACGGCGTAAATGTGATTGAACGTTTAACACACGTCTTGTGAAAAGAGGATATTGGCATAGTATATATAATAGGATCTTTATTTCCTCCAATATAGAATATTACAAGATAAATGATATGAATGCAGATGTGGTTAACATAGCTTGGTTTCGGAGACTTTTTATAATTGAAGAACATTCACAAATTCGTATTCAATAGAAATGTAATTTTAGTTATGAATTATTGGCTCCCGATATTCTTATATGCCTCACAGTTGTTTACTATCGCATCAACTTCAATAATTTAAGTACTGTTTATTAATTAACTCGTCCCATATATAACAACTCTGCAACAGACTTCCTTGGAAACGAATAGGCGAATAAATGTATATTTCTTTAAATAATAGTAAAATAATAAAATAGATTTGAAAACATT